>JAAEAF010002860.1:0-127497 GCA_011037195.1 Triatoma infestans | reverse complement strand
TCACACAACTTCCTCCAGGAACATCTCTTACTATTCCTAAGTAATTTCTTATAGTATGCAAACGTTGCCTCATAAGACTGCCTATACTTTTTTTGTCTTGTTAAAAAGCCTTCGAGTTTCTATTCCTGTTTGGTGCTGACTCTCTTTCCGGGCAGTTGTCATTGAAAGTCTATATATACAACTGCCTTCTTGATATCATTTAAGAGGACGATAAATTTCGAAGCAAAATATGTTGATTAAATTGTATTAATTGGATTAAATCGAGTAAATTGTATTAATTCGTGGGAGGATTTCAACCAGATGATTTTTTTTTTTTAAATTCTGCAATCTCTGAAAACTGACTCGAATGATTTTGTTTTTTTATTTGTTTCAGTTCTTCGGTATATGTATGTAAAAGAAATTACTTTTGTTTTTTTATTGTACAAATGAATAGTTTTTATTGAAATTAGCTTAAACTTGACATTCTCAAAAACTGAAATCTATCCTTAAAACAAAGTGTATTCGTGCTATTATTTATGTTAGCTAGAATAGAGAATGATGCTGTAAATGATAATACTGTTTAAAGTGTGAAATATTTGATTTGAACGAGTTTAATTAAATATATATATATATATTACAAAAATATAAATAAACAAAAAAAAAGATTGTTCAAGTAGAAATTACTAGATAAAGTGATTGAACTTTGTAACTCTTCAATTTGAAGTAGGTACTTCATCGTGCAAGTTTTTGTTGTTTAGAAAAGTGTGAAATCCCACTTTTACATTGGTAAAAGTTAGCGCAGAAGGATATGTGTTTTGGTTGTAGTTGTGATAAGACAAGTTTAATCCCAGTCTGTTATCCAATTTTGCAAGTTTTGGTGTTATTCCAAAAGGGGATAATTAGCTTTCTAGAATCTTTAATAGGATCTCAAATGTATTTAGAAGTCTTTCTAAATAGTGCTTTTACATAAAGTTGTGAGCAACATACTGTGTGGATGATAATTAGGCCTGAATTCTATACAGTTATAGAAACTATAATTTATACAACCAAACACATGCAAATCGTATATTATAATCAACAAAATTTGTTATGTTACCAGTCTTTAGATGTGACAAATCAGCATTGTCGACTTCATAACGGTCATTTTGCATCGGCTCCGCTGTAAAATTTAAATAAATCTCATTAATATAACATAAATATAATAAAACTGCAATTAAAAATAGAATTTACATGTGCAAAATTTTAGACAAAAATCTGGTGTGAATTACTCACACGACTGCCACTTAATGTAGATAGTACAAAATATAAAATTGCCAAATTTTTTTTAAACTTGTGATTTTTAATTAAAGTTTATTTGCCCTAAATGAATTTGGAGATAATAAGAGTATAGTTGGTCAACATAACTGGCAGTCTAGTCTACAATCAATCAAACAGTGTCTACATCAAAATCTGAAGACTTTTTTTTTGAAATCTAACATTACATATTCCATACAAACTCCGAAAAATCTATTTTAACAGAAAAACATTTAAAATAAAAGACATAAGTTTACGTCTGCGTAGTTATTCCAATTTTTGAGAAAATCTTTGAAGTCCGTCCGGTGTGACTAGAGCACACACCTTGGGTGAGAGAATTCCAGGATTCGATTTCCCCGTGAAGGCAAAGTGGTATTAACTCGATCATTGTGAGAAAAAGTCAGGAGCTACATTCTAGTAGCGAAGCTTGATAGTGAAGGCCAGAACTAAAGAACGGTGAGAACCGCAGAGTGTGCTTGTCATACGCCCCTCAATTAAAAGCGACGTATGGCAAAACTTGGCCCTTCAATAGGCTGTTATACCAAAGCTTTAATGTAATTTAATATTACGTGGATTCTAATGCAATTCTTCTGTATTTAAGTGGCACTTTACAGGAAAACTTGACCCTACAACTCCATAAGAATCGCCCAAGAAATAAATATATGTAGATGTTATGCAAAGTTTAAAGAAGTTCGTTTGGAGCACTTTATGAGAAAGTTGCATAAAACTGAAAAAAAAAAACAAATTCAGTAATGCTACACTTACCGTTTTTTGGATCTTGCAATATGGACAGGTTGGCTACCAGTGGTGTAAGTCACAAAAATTGAAAAATGGACTTACACCACTTGATTGCCAAGGCGCTTAGCAGTTTCGTTCAGTGTAATTAAATTCAGCCCTATCTGTAAGCGGATTATTGAACTAGGACCTACACCACTTGTCGGATACGAAGAACTGCACGTATAGTAATGATAAGTAGTGTGAATCCATATTTCAATTTTTGTGACTTCAAATAGGTTTCAGAAGAAGAGAAATTAGTGAGGAAGGGGTTTTGAGAAATAAGCTAGAATGAATGCTGAACACTGTAGAATAAGATGGAGACACTAAACTGCCAGAACTTTACACGTAAATAGAAATTAGAGATTTAGACTGAGTAAAGAGAAGGGTAGTTGTTGGTTGCTGACGCGTTGTAACTGCTGTATAAACTATTCTAAAGACTGTCCCCTGTAACGGCTAGCGCAGCTGTATGTATACAGAGTCTCCTACTCTAGTCTGGCCTAAGTAGCGAGTGAGATTTTCAATTTTGTGTCTTTCTCTTTACTTTGGATCCCATTACAGTGACTTAAACCACTTGGCAGCCAATCCGCCCATATGGACGAAACGTCGGTTGTTTAGCTAACCACTAACGTTGTCTCAACCCGGAAACTCAAGTTTTTGTCAATATGGAAGTATTTTATAGGGCAACTATTACAGTCTATTTTGTAAAATAAGATTGATTTTTTTTTTTTTTTCTATCACTACAGCCCTTGCAGGGCCTTGGCTTCCTTAATAATTTTGTTCCAGACCTCTCTATCCTTGGCCTTCTCCCTCCACCTTTTCACTCCGAGCATTCTTATCCCGGCTTCTACATCGTCAGTCCATCTCTTCCTGGCCTTCCCACTTTTCTTCTTCCTGTCAGCTTGTCCTCATATAGTCTTTTCACGATGCGATCTTTTTCCATTCTTATAAGATGTCCCATCCACTCCAGTCTTCGCGCTTTTATTTCATTTAAAATGTTGGGGGATGCATACACCTTGCTAATTCCTCATTACTCCTAATTTTCCAATTCCCGTTAACCAGGGTTGGACCAAAGATTTTCCTTAGAACTTTCCTTTCCCAAACTAGGAGTAGTTTAGCATCACTTTCCGTGAGAATCCATGTCTCACACCCATACATTACCACTGGTCGGACAACCGTCTTATAGATACGAATCTTATTTTTTTTGGAGATCGCACATTCCTTGAAAACCTTTTGCAACGCAAACAGGCATCTATTACTTGAGGCCAACCTATCTTTTAACTCTTTATTTACATCTCTATCTTGCGTAAAGATGCAGCCTAAGTATTTAAATTGCCTGACGTTTTCACCACCTAGACTCACATGGGACAACCGGCAAATGGCGTTATCAAATCTGGATGCCAGCATGTATTTTGTCTTTGAATAATTTATTTCCAGACCTACAGTTCTTGCCTTCTCCTTGAGTTGCAAAAAACCCATCTTCTAATGCCCTCAAGGTTCTACCCACAATAACAACATCATCTGCAAAAGCCAAATACTGAATGGATCGATTAAATATCGTGCCATTCGGATTGATTTCGATGCTTCTTATGACTTTTTCTAGCATGAGATTAAACAGTATCGTCGATAGTACGTCACCCTGCCTAAGCCCTCTATCGATAACGAACTCTTCTGAATAACCTCCTAGCACCTTAACTTTTGCAGCCGAGTTTCTAAGGCACATCTTTACTAAACTAATTAGTTTAGAAGGTATTGCAAACTCATTCATGACCTCAAATACTTTAACCCTGTACAAACTATCATATGCTTGCTTGAAGTCAATAAACAAATGATGCAGGTCTATATTGTATTCATAACATTTCTCATGCATTAACCGCAGTGAGAAAATCTGATCGGTTGTTGATCTATTCCGCCGAAAGCCAGCTTGGTAATCGCCCAATGTTTTTCTTTTTTTATTGGGTTTATTAATCAGTTTTATTTGGTAGGTGTTTTAAAGGACTGTAGTACAGTGAGTTTTATTTTTCTAGTGTTTTGTGATATAGTTTTTTTTTAAATTAATTAATGATATCCATTCACTTTTCGTATTTCAGCTCTCTAAATGTTATGACCAAGAAGGAATTTTGTTTCGTTATCATTAATGCACCGTGGCTTTAAAATGTCCGGGAAAAATTCAATTTCGAAACATCTTAAGATGAATGCAATATTTCCCCGAGTGATATTTTAAAAACATTTCATCATGGAAATAATAATAAACGTAACTTTAATAATAAATGTATGGAAATCTTTTGCAAGGCCATTCATAAAGAAAGAAAGAAAAAAAATGTGGGTAGATAATTCAGTCAAAATAGAGCCAAGTTAACTTTATTTTTATCTCTTTTCAAACCAGAGTAAATAGGATTACTAGTTGTACAGATAAAGATGTAGGAAATTGAATTCCAGCTGAATAGAACTACTGACCAAGCGATTCTCTTCTATACAAAAGAGAGCTCTTACAACTATATTTTTTTTCTGCCGGGACTTGCATTCTTTTCTTAGATTTTAACATCCTATAAATTACTTTGAAAAATTACATAGTCAACAATACATTTTATTTCTTTATACGTATTATTCCATTGGGACACATTGTGCTCTGCTTTTTAAACACATTTAAATTTTTATCTACATACAGATATAAAGGTGTGTTTAAAATACTAAAAAGTGCCAAATTGACTCCTGCTGATGGTCTCATAATCATTCCTGTAATAGGATCTGAAGAGAGAGATCCAAAGCAGAGAGAGAGAAACACAAAATTGAAAATCTCACTCGTACTTAGGACAGACTATAGTGGGAGACTATGTATATATACAGCCAAGCTAGCCCTACAAGGGGAGTCTTACAACAGTTTCAGATGAGTTAACCACGAGTCAGCAACCAACGACTAGATGATGTAATAGGATCGGAAGAGAGTGATCCAAAGCAGAGAGAGAAACACGAATTTGGGAATCTCACTCGCTACTTAGGCCAGACCAGAGTGGGAGACTCCATAATATATGTATACATTCAGCCAAGCAACCCTACAATGGGACAGTGTTACAGCAGTTTCAGAAGGGTTAAGCACGAGTACAGCAACCAATTACTTACCCTTCTCTTCACTCACTCTAAATCTCTCACTACCTAATTTCTCTTTAATACATGTAAAGTCCTGGCAGTTCGTGTTACTTCTTCATTATACAGTGTTCAGCATTATTACCAGTTTATTCATCTCTTAAAACTAATTCTTTCTTTCTCATACCCATTATAATTCCTTTTGGAGTATCAAATTGTCTTGTTACTTCCGTCTTCATCTGGTATACAAAAACCACACAAACTTTCTCTCAGTTCAAATTGAAACTCAGTTGAAATTTGCTTCAAATATGGAATAATTATTTACCTATGTGATTGTCTATAATATTGTTTAATAGATGGTAGAACAGCTAACTATCATTATAGTTAACGGCACGATATACTCTAGTGGGGAAGTATATTGTTGTTCCCAACACCCTTACAAAAATGAAGAAGATGGTTTTGATATATCATTAATAAACCTCACTATTGTGCCTCTACACAAAATTAACAATATTTAGCATAAGATGGGATTAGCTTCAGTGATAGTGCTCTGGGACTCTCTCGCACAGACCCCAAGTATTTATAATGATAAATTCTCTAAACTAAAAAATTTTTACATATTTGTCCTAACATAAAATTATAGTGATAATTATCTTCAGGACTCAGTAAAAATCTTTCATTCAGTAAAGTGGCACTTTCAGTCGATGGATTTTGCCCGAAATCTTCGTGTTTGGTGCGGTGATAGTGCCTAAACGGAATATCATATTATGTTTGGTTTTCCTAAGACTTTTTTTTTTTTTTTTTTTTTTTTTGAGATATTCTGTTAATACACACATATTGTACATTCGCTGAAAACAGTTTTTTAATGACCCTTAAACATGTTTCCGTTGGAAACCCAATTTCGAAAATCTGGTCAACTATTTAATTTTCGTTGTGGTGGTTGGTTCCGCAGAGCTGGAAACCATCAGAGACATTTTCCATGATCGCCTGCTTCATTTGTGATCATCGTCCGATTTTGAGCGTTTGAACATCTTTCAGCGATGCGGATTGTCAGCCAGTTTGATAACAAGAGAATTGCACAAGCAAATTCAGTTTTACACTGAGTGGTCTTTTTAATTGTATTTAAAAACTAAACTCTTAAACTAGGTCAAGGGGACTATGGTGATGGTAACTGGGTGGGAAAAGGAACACGTGTTTGGGTTGTTAAAGGGGCAAATTTTCCTTAAAATGGAAACAACACGTGGGGGTCTAATTTTTAAATCTGTTGTTGGAGGGAGATTCACTTTACAATTAACTAATCAAAATAAATTTAAAATTAAATTAAATAACGATTTAAACTAACATAATTTAAAATTAAGCAATTAAAATAATAAAAATTAAATATATATAAACATAAAATACACATACAAATATATGAAAATAACAATTAAAATAATCAAACCAAATAAACAACCAAGCAATATATATGACCAGGTTGTTTGATGACACTAAGCATATTTCGCATTCACCCTTCACTATTCACATACGCCATCCACGCAAGCGTGGATACCTAAATATGGTTCTTTATAATTAGGTTTTTTTATATAATTATGCATTCCACTCAATATTTCGCCTTTCACACAGCATTCACATACACCATCCATATACGCACGCATAATTAAGTGTGAGTATTACATTTTTTTTTTTATCTGTTTAATATTTGGCTATGTATAGTGTTTGTACTAGCGTTTCTATTGCTATTGTGGGAAGAGTGTTTTGAATAATGTTTCACTGGCAAATTTTGTCTGTTCGTTTATTAAGTTTTGTGTCTTGTGTTTATATACTTCGAGTTGTTCTATTAGAATAGAATAGAATAGAATAGAAATGTGTTTATTTAGAAAAACATAAAGTTTACATTGATGCAAAATAGAAAAAAACTAACACATTTAGACATGGAAAAATCCGTCTGTCGAGGTCTGTGCTAATGAAACAATAAAAATAAAAACATTTTCAAGATAATAAGCAATAAAAATAAAGTTTTTCTTAAATATACTAACTTAAAATAAATGAAATACACATACTCTGGATTTTTGTTTTTATTTACGCTTCTGTTTTATATTCATTTTATTTTTTGGGTTTACAAGTTTTTTATATTCATGTTTACTTGTAATTATTATTGATATTTCTTATTTTTATTTCCAACTACCAATTGAATTCCCTTACTAATTCCGCACGATATAAACCAGCTATTTTTACATACATAACCAGTCGCCCCCAATCAGGACCAATTAGCAAAGTTATAATCTCTTCCTTAGAGTAGCATTTCTTACCTAACCATTTTACTCTCATTTCTTCTAATATCGTACACTTGCCTATAAAATGGTATGTGTCCTCTTTTTCACGAGAATTACATAAGGAACAAATATCTGCACCATCTTGGCTCCAAGGTTTAGAATTTAAATTAAGTAACTCGGTTCTGCACTTAAATATCCATCTCATGGAAAGCAGATCCAGTTCATCATTTAAATACGGTGCACACCCGCTGGTACTGAGCTGAGAGTATAACATATATTTTGATTGTGAACATTTTTTGAGGTTAAACTCTTTTTCTTTTTTAACTAGGCTTTGCCTAATAGAGAACAACTTGCCTCGCAAATCCGTTATATCATTGACAGAAAATTGTACACCATAAGTTCCACCTAATTCTAGCCATTCTTGGTACCAATACATTTTTTTCTTTATAACTTCTTTTACTAAAATAGTAGGCAATCGAAAGTCAGGCATTTCCAAAACTTTTAATATGTAATCGAAATGAACTTTTATGGTATAAGAATAAACTGATGGGGATTCCGGTTTCATGGGCTAAGATATAGCTAGGGGCATACCGCGGGAGTGAAAATAGTTTTCTTATAAAAAATCTTTTAACTTTTTCTAATTCCTCAAATTGCTCAAACCCCCAGACCTGACTGCCGTAACAAATCACCGCTCGAATAACTGAATGAAATACTTCTAGTTTAGCAGAGTATGGGACGTCTTTTCTTGACATAAAATTCTGCCACGTAGTGTTCAAACCCAATTTGGCATGACTAATTCGTTGTGAAAAATGTCTTCCAAGTGCTAATTTCGGAGTAACAATCAATCCTAGGTACTTATACTCAGACACAACTTCAATTGGTTTACCACCTAGACTCCATCTTTCATACCTTGACATCCGCCCACCATTCCGGAACACCATAATTTTAGATTTGGCCAAATTAATATTTAACCCCCACATGCGGCAGTAGTCATCTAATCTATTTATCATTCTCTGCAGTTTGACTGGTGAGGACGTTAACATGACTACATCATCTGCATCTAATATTAACTCCAGCAATGTCCATTCCTTCGCCTATATGTTCACATAAATCATTTAAATACAGGGCGAATAATAGCGGGCTAAGCAAGCACCCTTGCCGTAAACCGGTTGTGGTGTCAAAGAAGTCAGTGAGTCCCTCTTTATGCCAAATTGTGACCCTCGTATCGGAATACAAACTTTTTAAAATCCTAATAAATTTGTATGATAAACCCAGATTGGCTAATTTAAAAAATAGAGCTCGTCTAACGATGCTATCAAAAGCAGCTTTAAAATCTATAAAAAAGGCATAAACCTTTTGACGTTTTTTTGACAATATGATTTTGATTAAATTGAACAATGTGAAAATGTGATCTACTGTGGAATAGCCAGGGCGGAAGCCCGCCTGAAATTCATTAAGAATGTTATTAGAATTTACCCAGTTCCACAAACGTGTTAATAAAATTCCCGAGGAAAGCTTCGCTACCACGTTAATAAAAGAAATTCCCCGATAATTATTCACTGAGTGCACATCTCCTTTTTTGTGTAAGGGATAGATAACTGATTCCGTGAAGCTTTGAGGACAGCGGCCATTATTATAAAAATTATTAAAAATTCCTACTATTTGTATTAGTACATTATCCGGACAATTTTTAAAAAATTCATACGGAATAGAGTCAAGGCCAGGAGCCTTGATATTATGCGCTTTTCCTTATGTATTTTTCAATTCAGAAAGTGTGATATCTGTATCTAGTTCCTTATTTGACCAATGAGGTTCAGCATAGAGTATTGCCGGAGCTGTTACCACGGGGTTCAACAGTAGGTAGAAATAATTCCTAAATTGTTTCCCAGAAATTTGAGATTCATTAATAAAATTTGTAGTTTTAAATCTTTTTATTAAGTCCCATAAATCTTTAGATTCTTTAATTTTTTTAAATTGTTCTTTTAAAGACTTATAATATTCATTACGCTTCAAAATACAGATCTCTTTATATTTGCTATTTGCTTCTAAATAAAGTTTTTTTGTGAAATTATTATTCCGCTTTCTAAATATATTTAAGAATCTAAATGATCTTTCCCGATATTTTTTACATTCTGTATCAAACCACTGATGCTTATTTGGATTAAATTTTTTACAATTACCCAACTGCTTACCGAAATACGCACTCTCAACTATGCTATTAATTATTAAGTTTAATTTTATTTCTGAATTACCCGTTTGTTCATTTATTTGGTTAATTTTGTTTTCTAGTTTAGATTTAAAGTGTAATTCATTTTGATGTGTCCAGTGTAATCTGGAAATTAGTGGGGAGTTAATGCTACTTAAATACGCAAATTCATTAAATTCTAAAGTAATTTCAATTGTCATATAGTGTGTATAAGTTTTTGGAAGTATTTTGAAATTGTTAACTCGATTTAAAAGAGACGCAGAGACAAAACAAATATCAATTACAGAGCTACCACTATTAGAAATGTAAGTATACTCTCCATAAGGGTCACCCTGAGAACGACCATTTAATATTATTAACTCTGAATCGTCGCACATCTCTAAAAAATCTAAGCCTCTTCTGTTCAGAACGCTATCTTTTGATTGCCTACTACAATTTAATAAAAATTTCTTCTCTGCAATAAAATCAGGTGTAACTTATCTGTCAGCTAAACGTGTATTTATATCTCCCAATAACACACATCTTTTTTCCAGCATACTCATTAAGTTATTCAATTTTGCAAAATCATATTTTCCCACGAGGAAAAGTTAAGGCCTCTACAGCTAGCTCACTGTCCGGTGATGGACAGTGTTGTCTGTAATGAGAGAACACTGTCCGGAGGCCGGCAGTCCACTAAGAAGGCTCCGGGGCGCCAGTGACCATAGATGTTGACGCACCATAAATTTATTATTATTATTATTTAATTATTGCTTTTAAATTGTATACAATTCATAGCAAGAGTTGGTCTCGATTACAGATACGAGTACATATATACATATATAGATGCATATATAAATACATAACACACAATACAATAATACATACAGTTCTATAATATATTTACAAATAATTATCACACTGGGAAGAGTAACTGACAAATAAAAAGAAAGAAAAACCATCAAATCTATGTATAAACAAGAAAAAAAGAAAGAAATTTAAACCCACTAAGATAGCTCTTAGCCATAATGCATTACAACATAGAAATATATACATTTTAATTTATTTAAATTGTCAACAAAAAGAAGATCTTCTATTTGGTTTTGAAAATTTTTTAATAACCAAATAATTCCTTAAATAATTAACCCTAAATGTAGATAATACGGTACATGCTAACAAAAAATATGCAAATTCGTCTTTAAAACAGCCACATAAAGGAAAAAACTTTGTCAGGATTGAAGCTAAGAACAGTTCCATTTAGTTAAATACTACGTTTGATTTTGCTCATTAGGCGGATTTGGGACAAAGTGCGAATAAGTTTAGGATTACATCTAAAGTGGATGTATGGTTCAGGCAATCCAAGAAGGCTTATATTTCTGAAATAGTTATTAAAGGAAGCATCAATCACAGAAAGTACATCTTTACTTAACAAATTGTTATAGAAGCTTTCTATTAAAGAGTTCTTCCTTTTTCTTAATACCTCCGAGCTTTGTGCTAGCCAAACACTGTCGCCACCTATGGAATATAAGAGTCTTCTAAATTTGATTACCCCGTAATAATGCATTTGAAAAGTATCTGACTCGAAGAAACTATAGCAGACTCTTGTTAGATTATCATGTAGTAAATTTAGGATTTTTAACCAGAATTCGTAAATACGCTTAAAAATTAAAGCTTTAATATGCAGCCGAATACTTTCCAAACGGACAAAAGCGTCAGGCGTATTAAGAGATAGATGAAGTAACGATTTTAGGAATTTTAAATGCACCCTTTCTAGAAGATCGAAATAATGAGGGCTCCAAATTTCTGAAGAATAGAGTTAATTCACTTAAATTTATAAAATAAAAGTAGATTTGACTTAAATGAGAAAAATGGTTCTTTAATATACTTGAGTTCAGCATTGTCGACAGAGTGCCCTCATGTGGGGAAACTAAACGAAACTTCAATAAATTAACCATACTCAACCCTTAAATGCCAATTAAAATAATATAAACATTGTTTCCTATATTGAAAATGTTAAAGGAAACCCACCAGAAAATATTATATAACTTTATATTATAATGGAATAAACAAGCCTTGTGTTTTGAACATTCTCCACTACAGTGCTGACTACTCAATGCCTGACAATGCTTTCTACCATCTACAGAAATTGGTCTTCCATCAAACTCGCCAAATTCTGGAGCTTAAGTCAAATCTATTAGCAATCATCAAGGGCCTAGATTCATTCTAAACAGTCAACAAGAAGTTTCAGGAAGTAATTAAATAAGCAACAAACTTTCAAGAAGTAATCAACAAGCAATTAGTGGTGTTCACTCAACTCTCTATCAAGAAGCACTCCATCAGCCAGACAGTTCTCTGTCTAACTAGCTTAAAACATTGTGCAAGCAAGAGTTCTAATTTAGTTATCTTAAGAATTCGCCAACGCTAAAACAAGCCGCTCTTGGCTTGGATACTTTTACCGCTCCTATTTTTAATCTGTCTCTTCACTAAGTTAACGTATCTAAATGTAATTTTTAAATGAAGTAATGATTAATTTAACATCATCCAATGCATTTTACATTGCAATAAATTACATTGTAATACATTTTACATTGTTGCCAATATTTACACTGTTCATTGCTATTTATTTACGTTTAAATTAATTTTAATTAAAGTTAAAAATTCCATAACTTATGATTTACATCAATACATTTTATAGAATATTAAAAAAAAAAAAAAATCTGGTGCGAAACATTCACATAGCTTTCTCCTACAGCTGAGAAAGCCAATTATATATGACAATGTTTTCTTTCATTTTTAAACTTTACTCATTTGTACTAACATAAAAAATATAAATGTGGTGAAGGTACTTGAAATAGAAGTAATTATATTATAGTGAAGTAAAAAAAAGCGCCAATAACATTAAAATCAACCCCTTTCTGAAATTTGAAATTTAATATCACACATGCCTTAGAATAAGATAAAATATTTGTTCAAGAAAAACGTTATAAATAAACTGAGTAGTGAAATTCATGAACCTCAGTTATAGCCTGTTAGTTATTGTATTTATTACTTAATTTTATAAATACATATTACTCCCAACGTTTCAACACTCAGTCATTATCTATGGATTTGTTATTTTTTTTTATACCATTACACAACTTTACAATTTTTTGATGTAATTTGATGATTTTGATTAAAGCAGTTTTAAGGCATGTCTATATTCTTAATTAGTATATTCTTAATTAGTACATTACATTGTTACAGTCTCTTTATTATTATTTAATTTATTTAGTCGATTTATTAAAACTTTACGCCTTATTAATGGTATTTGTAGTAAAATTTTTATTGCAGTGTAACCACGTGGTTTTTATTATCATTCTACATTTGTTTGTTACTTATTAATTTTTTTTGTAGTGAGTACAACGGCTGTAAAATTTCGAGTCTCCTAACTAGCAGAAGTGGTGGTAGTGTAGTGGAATCGTTTATTGGATGATCGGATCCCACCGCTGCCACCAGATGTAATGGAATCGTTTATTGTGATTCCTGAGGTATGTAGCAGAGATGTCTTGAAGAGAGCGGAAGTTAGTTTAGAAATTTTTGGAAGCTAGTGCTCGAATTATTAACACGGAATTTATAAAAATAGACTGTATTTGTACAATAATTTAAACGTGAGTAATGGTAACTATTAACAAGAAATACTTAGAAATAAAATAGGAGATAAATAAATAATAATTTAGAATGATTAAAATAAATGAACTAAGATGCACAACTAAGGGAATAAGTATAAATAAAAACTGTATAGGGACGCGGAAACTTGCTGCTGTAAATAATCTTTAAAGACGTACTGATTATATAATCTATAATTCATCCCCTCTGTCCAGGGGGCTAAAGTTTATATATTAGGTTAGCAACACTCAACACCAAGATATCTGTTTCTAGTGTGCGACCTTGTGCAACATTGGTTATTTCGGGAACCAGTGATTTAGGTCAGTGGCCAGCCTTAGCGTTTCTTGCTATTGATGTAAAGTATATGACCCTTGGTTTTTGTTGTTGGCCGCGGCCTTGTCTTGAAGACAGCAAGCCGGCTAGGCCACAGCACATAGTTATAAATTATCTTTTCTTTGTTATGTGTTGTGAAGGTTTGACATGGCTATGACCCTGCCATGTCATTACAGTAGAAACAAATACCTAACAGCTAAAAATTCACCTACAATCTATAAAGTCATAAATAAATGTGATATCTGTGCAGTTAGTATTGCATGTTTAAAGGAAATCTATATAATCATTCTCGAGAAATTTCAAATAATTTATCTGTAAAACTGTACTTCCTGTTAATCAATTTTCTACAAATTTGTAATTCTTTCAAAGTTTTTAATTTAAATTAATATTATATAACCAAACGTTGCACTGAAATGATACTTTAGAGTTGAGAAGAAAGCTTAATGGATCTATCTTCCCCCCCAAATAATAAATCCATTATCCCCAAAAAATATATGAAATAAAACTGATAGGTATTAACAAAGTTGTATAAAAAAAAAAATGGTGAAAAATGGAAAAAAAAAAAAAAAAATCAGTAAAGTCACAATTCCTTAGTAAGAGGAAGTATTGTAATCGTGTCAAATTTTTTATATCGAGTTTTCAACGGAAATATCCGGTTTGAGATCTCCCGAGTCCAAAAAAATGGTTTTCAGCAAATGGTATGTGTGTGTGTTGTTCACATAGCCATGCTGTTCGCATAGCTCAAAATCGAAAAAACCGTAGAAAGTTGAAACTTGATATTCCGTTTAGGTATCACCATGGGATCTGACAGAGTACATTATCTGTCAAAATTCCTCAACCGGAAATATGACTCTACAAGTTTTTCCCGGGAAAAATTCATTCAAAGTATTTTTGGGGTTGAGGAAAGGGGTTAGGTTTTCCTCTAAAGTGCTATTTCAGTTTATTAGCGCAATTTTATCATCTAAATAATGTTAATTAGAATTAAATATGTTGGTGAAATTCCGAGTTTGAAAAAAAATCGGACGACCGGAAGTGCGTTTACTTTACCACCTTACTAAATGATTTTTTTATTTAATTTTTTAGGATTTTCTTAAAAAAGGGCTCCGACAATTTTCTTGAAACAAGAAAATATTATATATTATATAAACTACAAAATACAAAGACGTACAACTTTTATTTGAAACATTTCTCTGGGAAACTTCATTTAAGGGCACTTTTAAGGGTGGGGTGGGGTTATGTTTTTCTCTAAAGTGCTATTATTGTTGATTATACAATTCTATCATCCAAACAAAATTAATTAAAAATAAATAGATGGCCCAAAATTCCGAGTTTTAAGGAAATTAATAAAATCGGAAGTGCGCTTTTTTACTAAATAGTTTTTTTCAGTTTTCGAGTTGTTTCACTACAGATTTGTTTCATACGTAGGCGATCTAAAAAAAACATATAATTCAGATGAAAACTCAATTTGAAAAATTTGAATTGAACTTTCTACTAGAAAGAACAGATATGAATATTTATTTTTATTAACATAAAACTACAATATTGAAATTACTTTTCTCTCTAGAGTAAAATAAATATATAAATAAAAACTTCCATTTTATTAACTTTTAACAATTACTATTAAAATTTTATCAATTTAAAATGAATTACCATCACTTTCACCAATTTTAACAAAACATAAACTTGGGGCCTAACTATATGAACATTTTTATAAAAATAAAAAATAAAAAAAAACAAAATTTAACTGCATAAACTAAACCAGCACAAACTCTTAACTTTCTAATTTAAGTTTTTTCCCACCCTCATCTTTTAGTATAAGATATGAACTCGTTTCCCTTAGCTCCCGTTAAGGCCATTTAATGGTTTTTGTTTGTCTTTAAGTTTCAACTATGAGAAGGATAACAATAAAATTGTTAATAAAAATCTTAATTTATTAAAATGAATAACTTTTAAAGTCAAATAGAATATTATATATATACTTTTTTTTTATTCATATTGTTAGAAAAATATTTTTTTTTTGTTTTAATTAATTTTGCTTATCAATTACTCAAACGAAAATTACCTTTCATTACATATATAGAAAACTACTTGTCTTATTAATCGCCATTTTTTAATTTCACACAATAAGAAACACTCATACGACATTCTTTTAATACTTTTAATACAAATATAAATATAATGACAAATTATCTTTAAAATCAAATTTCACGTATTTGTTCTCGGGTAAAGCTAGGAGAGATGACTGGGGTAGGAGAGAAGACGCAGGCTTTGCTTCTCTAGGAGTAGAGCGATCAGAACTGAACGTATTGCAAAATTCTTCAGTTATTTTGTGTATGTTCTTCTGTCTTCTACGAACAATTATACGCATCAACTATATCTGGTGAATACCTGAATTTTCATAACGCTTAGTAAATTTTTTTACTTTCTCTTACGCCTAGTAAGAGGAAGTATTGTAATCGTGTCAAATTTTCGATATCGAGTTTTCACCTGAAATATCTGATCTGAGGTCCCCTGAGTCAAAAAAATTGGTTTTTAGCAAATGGTCTGTATGTATGTGTGTGTGGTGGTGTGTGTGTGTGTGTGTGTGTGTGTGTGTGTGTGTGTGTATGTATGAGAACAGCATATCTCAAAAACGAAAAATCGTAGAAAGTTCAAACTTGATATTACGTTTAGGTATCACCATGGGATCTGACGGTGCGTTATGTGTCAATGTTCCTCAACCGGAAGTACCACTTTACTAGTTGTTTTTTTACGTTTTTGCAATTTTCTCAAAAATGGCTCCGAAGATTTTCTTTAAACTTGGTATATCAACTACACATACAAAGAGCTACAACTTTTATTTGAAACATTTCTCCAGGAAAATTCATTTAAGGGCACTTCTGGGGGAGGGGTCGGGTTAGGTTTTCATCTTAACTGCTGTTTCAGTATATTAGACAATTCTGTCATCTAAATAATGTTAATTAGAATTAAATAGTTGTGAAATTCCGAGTTTGAAAAAAAAATAGATAACCGGAAGTGCGTTTTTACTGAATATAATTTTCAGTTTTCTGGTATTTTCTCGAAAATGTCTCCAACGATTTTCTTTAAACCAGCGTTGTTAACTATACATATAAAGAGCTACAACTTTTATTTGAAACTTTTCCCCTGATAAATTCATTTAAGGGGACTTTTGGGGGAGGGGGGTTATGTTTTTCTTTAAAATGCTATCACAGTGGATTATACAATTCTGTCATCCAAATTGAAATAACTAGAAATTAATATATGACCCAAATTCCGAGTTTCAAGGAAATTAGTAAACCGGACAGTTTTACTGGACAGTGTTTTCACTTTTCGACGAATTCATTAAATTGGAACACTAACTATAAAATTTGTCAATTATAATTTTGAGTACTGCAGTAAGAGAAAGTTTGTGTGATGTGTCACAGCCAATTTTTTTTTTAATGGTTCAATAATGAGCATTTTTACTTTCTCTTACTCCTAGTAAGAGGAAGTATTGTAATCGTGGTCAAATTTCGATATTAGTTTTCAAACCGTAAATATCCGTTTTTGAGGTCCCCTGGTCAAAAAAAAGGGTTTTTTTAGCAAATGTCTGTGTGTGTGTTTGTGTGTATGTGAACAGCAGAGCTCAAAAACGAAAAATCGTCGAAAGTTCAAACTTGATATTACGTTTAGTTATCACCATGGGATCTGACTGTGCGTTACGTGTCAATATTCCTCAACCACTTTACTAGTTGGTATTTTTACGTTTTTGCGATTTTCTCAAAAATGGCTAAGAAGATTTTCATTAAACACAGCATATCAACTACACTTATAAAGAGCTACAACTTTTATTTGAAACATTTTTCCAGGAAAATTCATTTAAGGGCATTTCTGGGTGAGGGGTGGGGTTAGGTTTTCATCTTAACTGCTATTTCAGTTTATTAGACAATTCTGTCATCTAAATAATGTTAATTAGAATTAAATATGTTGTTGAAATTCCGAGTTTGAAAAAAATCAGATAACCGGAAGTGCGTTTGTTTTGACACTTTACTAAATGATTCTTTTATTTTTCGCGATTTTCTCAAAATGGCTACGATGATTTTCTTGAAACTTCGTATACAAAATAAAAATGCAAAGATCTACATCTTTTATTTAAGATATTTCTCTGGAAAAATTCATGGAAGGGCAGTTTTAGGGGAGGGGTGGGGTTGCAGCTTCCCTAAAGTGGTATCATAGTTGATTATACAATTCTATCATCCAACAAAATTAATTAGAAATAAACAGATGGCCAAAATTCCAAGTTTTAAGAAAATTGTAAACCGGAAGTGCGCCTATACTGAACAGCTTTTTCAGTTTTCGACGAATTTCCTTATATTTGGTACACAAACTATAACATTTGTCAATTATAATTTTGAGAACAGGAGTAAGAGAAAGTTGTGTGAGTGTTTCACACCAGATTTTTTTTTTTAATTTAAGGCTCCCGGTCATTGGCGCCCGGAGCCTTCACATTGCACTGCCGGCCTCCGGACAGTGTTCTCTCGTTACAGAGAACACTATCCATCACTGGACAGTGAGCTGTAAAGACTCCTAGGAAGAAAAAATCTAAGGGAAGCATAGCTGGACTCGAACCCGAGTCCACAGCGTGGGAGTCCAGTGCACATAGCTATTCCCTTCCCTACAGCTGTATACCTATTATTATTAATTAAATTTTATTTTAATTTGAAATTTTACTTCTTTCTCCTTGTGGCAAAAAATTAATTAATTAAAGCGGAAAAAGGGTTTTAAGTAGATAGCTATATAATGATATGCTATATCCTCCTTTTTTAGATAATACAGACCATTGGGAAGACACTTAAATGAATAAATAAATAAATAAAAATAAATTATTATTATAATATTGTTTAAAATTGTAATGAATGATACAAATAAAGGCGGACCAAAAGAATAAATAAATAAATACTAATATAAAAAAAAAAAATTGGTCAAAATACCTTGGAACAATTATATGAAAGATAAGGTATGTATATTCAGATAAATTAAGGTCAACAAAACAATGAAGGTAATTGGGTATAAGGATTTTTTTTTTTTGTTTTATTCTTTACGAACAATTTATTTGTTCTGCACAGACAAATAAATACCAATCGGTATTTAAACAGTATAATTTAAGAATTCAAGGTAAATGAGTTTTGTTTTTGTTTTTAATCACTTTAATATGTTATTTTTCATTAAAGAGCGATATCAGCTGATTCCGATTTTAATAAAGTATCTAAATCACGCTGATTTTTCTTATGTTTATACAAATGAAATTGCGAATTTTTTTGTATAACTGTTCCTTTTTTTAATTTCCTTAACTCTATTTTGGGGTCTCTTGGAATCAGTGTCCCAAAAACTGGTTTTTAGAAAATGTATTTTGATTAAATTGATTTGTATATTGATAAATTGGTTTGTGTATGTATATTTCAAAAACAAATCAAAAGTAAAAATCGTAACTCAAATCAGTATAACTCAAAAACAAAACAAAAATCGCAGAAAGTTCAGATTTGATATTATACTGTTTCGTTTACTCTATGAAATCTGGACTAGGAACTTATCGGTGAAAATTCCAGAACCGGAAGTACCATTTTATTGAATAGAAATATTTCGAACTCGGAGGACTTCAAAAAAAAAAAACATGCATTTCCTGTGTGGGTCGTGTGAATAAAATTATAGCACAAAAACGAAATATTCCGAACTTAGTATTTCCCGCTTAGGTAGCAGCTCAGCCAAATTCTGTAATAGAATCCGAAGAGAGAAATCCAAAGGAGAGAGAGAGAAACAGTTTCTCCCACTCTAGCAGAGGGGATGGCTGTAATAGCATCCGAAGAGAGGGATTCAAAGCAGAGAGAGAAAGAGAGAGAGAGAGAGAGAGAGAGAGAGAGAGAGAGTCTCACTCTCTAATTTAGGCCAGAGTAGAGTGGGAGAAACTGTTTAAATACATCTATGTCTAAAAAGAAGGGAGTCTATCGATATTCTTGCAGCAGAGTTCATACAGCAGTCACAACGCGTCATCAACCTTTCTCTTTACCTACTTGGACTATACCATTTTATATATTTTAGTGTAAAGTCCAAGCAGTTTGTGCTACTTTTCTATTATACAGTGTTCACCCATAATTCTAGTTTATTTATCTATCTAACTCAACTTCTCTCCTTCTCAAACCTATTATAAATTCCATCAACCGGAAATGCGACTTACTGAAATTTACTTTTTTTTCAGTTTTTTGCGATTTTCTCTATATTTGTATACTATCGTAAACACCCTTCCTATTTTTACTATCAATTTTATTTGAAACATTTTTCTCAAGAAATTATTTTTTGATTGGATGAGAGTTCTGTGGAAATAGGAAAGCTTTCCTCTAAAGTACGATTAATATGCATTACAAGAATATGTGGATGGGTCCGCGCAATGGTGGATAACATCTGGGATTTTATCCACCATAGCATGGCACCGTATAGTGCCCTTGTTTGATTATGAATAAAATATTCAATTCCAGTTTATTGTTCCAGACCGGTTTTGGATTTTTCATCCATTGTCAGATTAAAGTTATCAAATTCGTATAGAGAGCTGATTTTCGTTACCAATACAATTGTTGATTAATTGTGTCTGTTCAACGTTATTGACGCTCTCTTCTGGATTATAATGTCATCCGCGTTTTGAATAAGCACATGTACCCCTATCGTCTCTTTATAATTATTTTTAAGACAAATGAATAACAACTGAAGTTAAAAAAAAAAAAATTGCCAAATTTTGTAAACGAACAAAATGAGGCTGAAACCCAATTTTAAAAATCTGACACTTCCTCTTAAAAAAGTAAAAGAAAGTGAATCAGAACCGCAGGTGGTGGGTTCATATCAGCTAGTTAGAAATAAAGAATAAACAGAGAAGAAAAGCTCAAAGTTAATTTTTTTTTTTCTTTTTTAAGATTAAAATGCGCTAATAATAAATTTGTATTGGTCATGTCTATGTTACAAGTAGTGTAGGCTGGTACACAACATATAACTTCCGTTCTATCTGAACTCTTTACTTTATGGCCTATTTGCGCATAAGTCTGTATGCAAATAACTGCGCAGGGTGCGACATGTTTTATATATATGTATGTAGTGCACTTGTTTGTTTATAAATAAAATATGCAATTGAAATTTCTGCTTACATAGTAAACATTGCAGAATAATTGGAATAAATATAATTTATTGTGTACAGACATATGCGCTTGTACCGGTACCAACGATACAAAATCACACTTGTCTTAATAACAAATCCACACAAGTTTCTCCATATTGTAATTCTTGCCCAGTTTTTTTTTAACGAAAAAATCTGGTGTGAAACACTCACACAACTTTCTCTTACTCCTGTTCTCAAAATTATAATTGACAAATTTTATAGTTTGTGTACCAAATTTAACGAAATTCGTCGAAAACTGTCCAGTAAAAGAGCACTTCCGGTTTACTAAATTTCTTAAAACTCGGATTTTTGGCCATCTATTTATTTCTTATTAATTTTGTTTGGATGATAGAATTGTATAATCAACTGTGATAGCACTTTAGAGAAAACATAACCCCACCCCCTCCCTTAAAAGTCCCCTTAAATGAATTTTCCCAGAGAAATGTTTGAAATAAAAGTTGTAAATCTTTGCATGTTTAATTTATATACGAAGTATCAAGAAAATCGTCGGATCCATTTTTGAGAAAATTGCGAAAAAGAGAATAAATCATTTAATAAAGTGGTAAAGTAAACGCACTTCCGGTTATCCAATTTTTTTTTCAAACTTCGAATTTCAGCAACTATTTAATTCTAATTAACATTATTTAGATGACAGAATTGTCTAAACTGAAATAGCACTTTAGATGGAAACCTAACCCCACCCCTCCCCCAAAAGTGCCCTTAAATGTATTTTCCCGGAGAAATGTTTCAAATAAAAGTTGTAGTTCTTTGTATGTGTGGTTGATGTTCCAAGTCTAAAGAAAATCGTCGGAGCCATTTTTGAGAAAATCGCAAAAAAGTAAAAAAATCCAACTAGTAAAGTGGTACTTCCGGTTGAGGAATTTTGACAGATAACGTACTGTCAGATCGCATGGTGATACCTAAACGGAATATCAAGTTTCAACTTTCTACAGTTTTTCATTTTTTTGCTATGCTGTTCACATATATACCTACACACACACACGCACACCATTTGCTAAAAACCATTTTTTTGGACTCAGGGGATCTCAAAACGGATATTTCCGGTGAAAACTCGCCGATTACTAATTCATACGTATCAGTATCTTTCTGTTATCCTTGTAATAAAACTAATGTATAATCTAATAAGTCGTTTGACACCAAATTCTAATTCCCAAAGTCGTCGTAAATAATGACAGCAATAGGTTATATATTCGCACCACACTCTTCGTATCTTATGATGAAACTGTCTATTGTCTAATAAGTATAACACATAGAATAAAGCACCCCAGAACAATGAGGCAAATTTTAGAAAAAGTTGCCGTAGAGGAAAGTAGCTTTTGAAGTTTTCATTAAAGAGGTTTATTATATCAAAATATCTCTATCAAAGACTTTATGAGTTAAAATTTTTAGCCAATGCCGTTCTATACTATTTTGTATATCCGTGTCTCCCTCCTGTGTAAGCGGAAGACAGTGACTATGTCAAGTTTTTGGAAACGGAATTTTCACTAGAAATACATGTTCTAGACGCCGGAGATAAAACGATTTTCTTTAATCTTGGAACAGTAACTTGCAAGATATAATAAACCTATCACTTTTGTTTGTAACTTTTTACTTTCTCTCACTCCTAGTAAGAGGAAGTATTGTAATTGTGTCAAATTTTCGATATCGAATTTTTACCGGAAATATCCGTTTTGAGGTCCCCTGAGTCCAAAAAAGTGGTTTTTAGCAAATGGTCTGTGTGTGTGTGTGTATGTGAACAGCATAGCACAAAAACGTTGAAACTTGATATTCCGTTTAGTTATCACTATAGGATCTGACAGTGGGTCATCTGTCAAAATTCTTCAACCAGAAGTACCACTTTACTAGTTGGTATTTTTACTTTTTTGCGTTTTTCTCAGAAATGGTTCCGACGTTTTTCTCCAAACTTAGTATATCAACTACACATACAATGAGCTACAAGATTTATTTGAAACGTTTCTCTGGGAAAATCCACTTAATGGCAGTTATGGGGGAGGGGGTGGGGTTAGGTTTTCATCTCAAGTGCTATTTCAGTTTATTAAACAATTCTATCATCTAAATAATGTTAATTAGAATTGAATATGTTGTTGAAATTCCGAGTTTCAAAACAATCGGATAACCGGAAGTGCGTTTACTTTACCATTTTACTAAATGATTTTTTTCACTTCTTCGCGATTTTCTCAAAAATGTCTCCGTCGATTTCTTGAAAATTCTTATATAAACTAAACATACAAAGATGTCCAACTTTTATTTAAAATGTTTCTCTGGGAAAATTCATTTACGGGCACTTTTAAGGGAGAGGGTGGGGTTATGTTTTTCTCTAAAGTGCTATCATAGTTGATTTTTATACAATTCTATCATCCAAAGAAAATTAATTGGAAATAAATAGACGGCCAAAATTACAAGTTTCAAGAAAGTTAGTAAACCGGAAGTGCGCTTTTACTGAATAGTTTTTTCAGTTTTCGACAAATTTCATTAAATTTGTCAATTATAATTTGAACTGGAGTAAGAGAAAGTTGTGTGAGTGTTTCACATAAGATTTTTTTTGTTTTTTGTAATAATGAAAAAATCAATAATGTTATTTGTGGTAAAGGTTCAAAAAAAGATATTTAAGGCCTACATAGGGTATATAGATTGCGAGGCTGTATATAAAATGTCAAGGTTGCGCACAGCAGCGGATGGTTAAAATAAAAATCTACCTTTCACCGAAAACATGTTTGTCAACTGGGCAACTGGGCTGTAATTAATTATGGTCCTGGTTAAAATTTTATATATATATATATTATAAAAATAATAAATTTTAATCATTTAGAAATTGTAGTCCTGAAGAGGGCTGCAATAACATAATTAACAAACAATAATATAATATAACATAATAATAATATAATATTATGCAATAGCATAATTGAACAAACATATATATAACATGTGAAATTTAAACTCATAGATTCCTCAGAAAACGGCTGGAAATAAATTTTTCCTAAAATTCCAATAATCCCCCCCCCCCAAACAATTCTGAAAACTTGCATTTTCAGGTAAAGGATTTCCATCAAATGTAAAATTATAGGAACGTTTCTCATATATCTTATTAATATAAAGGAAACAAACTGTACAGTGTGCGGCATTAGAAGGAAATCTTAACATTACTATTCCCCCAATAAAATCAATTTTCCCGGAAAAACTGTTTCAAATAAAAGTGATTGGTTTGTATGTGTGTGTGTAGATTTTTTTTTTCTGGTCTAGCGCACTGCTACTACAAGAGTTCTATTATGCCACCCCACTGGTGCCAAGGGTTTGAGGCTACTCATCTACAGCAATATCCCTGAGGAACCTCCAAGATCTGGGAA
This sequence comes from Triatoma infestans, assembly GCA_011037195.1. NCBI lineage: Eukaryota > Metazoa > Arthropoda > Insecta > Hemiptera > Reduviidae > Triatoma > Triatoma infestans. Next base: position 103,392 of record JAAEAF010002860.1, on the reverse strand, counting down.
GGTTCTAGGGACGATATATCTTCCGGGTAACTACCCAGACGCTTCCGAAACTTTTCTAAATCATAGCATTGCAGTCCGTTAGGAGACAGTTGGAGTCTCCTCCATTTCCTCCACAGAATCTGCAAGTGCTATCCGTGTTCTAGGCCCCCAAATTCTTCAGGTGTCCCCTCTCCGAGTCTACAATGTCACGTGAAGAAACTCGTCAGGGTACAAAGCCTATTTTTACTTAAACTGATGTACGATTCAGAGAATCCTTTCTGATTAAAACCGCCCAGACAAGTCTTAGCTTGCCTCAGTTGTAGAAGGATTTTCTAGAGCATTACTGTGTTCATTTCCTTCTCATTTTCAAGTTCATCACGAACAGACCGGTCACATATTCCATAGAAGGGTTCAGGGCCCCAAAAAGGGATATGCAGCACTTTTCCTTGCCACAGTTGTCGGCCATTTCATTTCCTTCCACAGCAACAAAGCTTACAAAGTAGCCGCAACTCTATTGTTTCTGCCCAGGACATTGATTTGTCAAAACAAATCCCATACCATTTTTGTGTATTTAGATAATATACGAAATTTAAAAGTGCAAAAAATCGAAACCGGTTTCAGATTCTCATACATCCCCTCCAGAATAAGAGCTATCAATTCGGATGTTCGACTTCTATTTAATTCTATTCAATTAGTTGACTTCTATTTAATGTTTCTGTCACGTGTCTCAGTGACGTGATTAATGACCATTTATAACAGTGTAAGTTACAGCAAGAAAAAGACGAGTTTTCACACCAGATTTGATTTTTGTATTTTGTTTTCTACACATGATATTTATTATAAGGAAAGTGGTAAAAACAGCCAACAATAGACTCAGTAATGTATTTTCTTTTATTACGTTTCGGCCCAGGCCTGCGGCCATCTTCACATTAAAAACTCAGTAAATCCTTTACGTAATTAAAGAAAATATATTACTGAGAATATTGTTGACTCTGTTTTGACCAATCCCCTTACTGTGCACTACAAGGAATAGTCTGCGTAACACTAAAAAATCTTTTTCATGATATTATAATTAATAGATTAATTAGACATTACTTAGGAAAGCACTGGATAAAACATATGATACAAATGGTGACTAGAACTAAAGTATATGATGAGGTAAAGATCATGGTTATATTGTCTGTCTGTGGCCACACATCGGTGTTATATACAGAGACACTGGTTTTGTATATGCGTATGCGTGTGTGTGTGTGTGTGTGTGTTTTTATGATATGAGTGGAGCAGGGGGCAGGGAACGCTAGTCCTCCAGATATATATATAGTGTCATGTGAGTTAAAGAGTACAGTGGACGATAGTATGTGTGTGTATAGTGGATATAGTATAGTAGCCTGCCAGTATTTAGAACAGGGAAAGGAAATCTATTTTAAGGAACCCATTTCTGAAGGCAGTGAGATCATACTGTGCGACTCATACACATACAAACCTCCTCCATTATAAATACAATTTTTTTGTGATAAATAAACTTAATTATTTTGAACAAATACTGGTAAATTTACCAAATATAATTAAAGTTTAGTCAGGTTGTCATGACAATATTTTACTTATTAAAAATGCATGAAATACTCATGCAACTATCTCTTATTGCAGTTAATAACGATCATAACTATCATTCTTCTTTAAGCTTGGAAGTTTTACTCGAAGTTTAGTCAAAAGGACCGGCAATATTGAAAACATATGTATGTGTGTGTAGTTTCTCATCCTAAGAAGCCACTACAGCTGACTACCCGGTGATGGGCACAGTATAGTCTGTAATCAAAAAACACTGCTCGGAACTCGGCAGTGCTTTGAAAAGTCTCCGGTAGCACAAGGAGATCTTTTCAAAAAGGCTGGGCACTATCCCCTCATACAAGAATCTAATCTAATGTGAATATCAAGGATTTTATTCATCGTAGCATGTTTCATTATTTTGGTTTTGACCAGTTTCGGAGTCTTATCCATCGCCGGAGTTAAGGTTGAAATACAATCAACCAGTGTGATGCGTGATATAAACAATAAGTTGAAGTCATTTCTCGACTACACGAATTAATTGAAAACCTTTACTCTGACGATGGATCAGGACCAAAATAATAAAAAAAATGGCTCTGACGGATCAAATCATAAAATATTATCCAGCATTGCGGACCCAACCGCATATACATAATGAGAATGTGTATGTTATTTGATTTTTTTTTTTTAAACCTCTTCCTGTTTCAAATGTTTTGTTTTTGAGATATTTTTTTTCACACACACAAAACAGAAAAAATACTCGCAAAAATTGTTTATTTTTGTTACTTACAGTACCTCCCGAAACATGTATTTCCGTTATAAAAGATTTTAGGGTGTGTCTGTGTCCTATCAAAATATAATATCGGCGTATCTTCCATTATCTTCGGTATCTTAAACAATTTTACTGGAAACTTACTAATAAAGGTATTTTTTAAGATATTGGTAATCCATGTAAATGTAATAGGATCCAAAGAAAGGGATCTATAGCAGAAAGAGAAAGACAAAAATGACAGGACCACTCTCTCGGACTAGAGTGGGAGAAACTGGCGGGAATATACAAGTCATATAGCAGAGTTCATTCGGCATTCACAACGTGTCATCTATCTTACTTTTTAACTCTCTACAATTCTCTGTTATTTTAGTGTAAAATCCAGGCTGTCAATATCACTTTTTCATTATACAGTGTTCAGCCATATCTAGTTTATTAATCTGAACCAAACCATTTTCTCTTCTGCATCACAAACCCATTATATAAACAATACGAATTTATTATCTTTATTTCGATATACCAAAAATTAAAATACTTAAATTTCAAAATCTTTATCTCACGATATACACAAACATGATAGGATCAGGACACATTCCTTTCACTAATATAAGTGTGAAGGTAGATACATTAATTGGCACAGATGGCAGATAGAAACTGAATGTTAACCATGTAATTCAGAAGACCAATTTTTCCGGAACAAAGTTATAACTTTTTAACTCAAAAACGATAAATCACAGCAACTTCAAAATTGGTATTATGCTTTTTGCTACTACTGCCGTATATGCCACGCAGATTTCAGGACAAAATACATCAACCGGAAATATAACTTGACTGATTGTTTTTTTTTGTTCAGTTGGCCACTTTTTTCAACTTCGTACACTATCATCTACGCATACATAAATTCCTATCATTTTTATTTTTAATATTTTTTCTTTCAAAATTGATTATAGGTGGTTACACGGATTTTGTGGCGTTTTACTGGCGTTTGGTTCAATGTTATTGGCGCTCTTTTCTTCAGTTTTTTTATGCTTAAAATTTACTGGATTTTATGATCTGTTATTGGAATATACGGCATATATGCTTCCTCAAGTGTAGTGATGGCTGCTTGAAACACTAGGGCTAACCTACGAAGGCTTACTGATATAACACACCCGGATTGGCCCATCACACACGGCTCCCGCTCCTTCCTGGAAACGTACGTACACCATACTATTAAAAGGAAACTAAATGTTAAGAAAAAACTCCATGTTACAAGAAAATCTGTTAATCAGACGGTGAGAAACGCATTAAGAGTAAGATGAAATTCTTTGATGAGTGACATACCAGATTTTTTTATTATTTATTATTAGTATTATTATCACTTCAAAATAAAACATATGTTATCATAAGAACTAAATTAAGCAAAAGGTGCCGTCTAATTTTTTATTTTAATTATATTCGTTTATATATAATTTAATTACATTATTAAAAGATAATGCGCCACTCTTATCAATAATTTACTGGTTAATAATTAAAATTTGTAATAATAAAATCATTTTTTAAATCATTTATCTTTATAATGTCGTAATTACATGTTTTAAAAAACAAAATAAAAACTTTGAACACTTTAATATGAGTAAGGGGGGTATAAAGGATTGTAGGGTGTGTGTCTATGCGATATCAAAATATAATATCGGCGTATCTTTCAATATCTTGGATATCTTAAACAATTTTACTGGAAGCTAACTAATAGAGGTATTTTTTTTAAAGAGATGTTGCTGTAACCCATGTAAACAATACAAATTTATTATCTTTATTTCGATATACCAAAAATAAAATAAATTTCAATATCTTTATCTCACGATATACACAAACATGAAAGGATCTGGACACATGCTTTTCCCTAATATGATGGCACAGATGGCAGACATAAATTGAATGTTAATACAATATAATTCAGAACACCAATTTTTCTGTAACAAAGTCATAACTTCCGGTTAACCGATTTTCTAGAAAAACTGATATATTCAGTAAAGTCGCATTTCCGGTTGATCAATTTAGACCAAAATCTTCGTGTCAGATACAGGGGTGGTACATAAATGGAATATCAATTTTTGGTCCTTCCTGTTTCAAATTTTTCGTTTTTGAGATTTTATGTTCACACACATACATAAGCAGAAAAACTTTATTTCTTTTCTGACTTATGGGACCTCAAAACATGTATTTCCGGTGAAAACTCAATTTCGTAAATTTGACTCGATTGCAATACTTCCTGTTTTACTAGCAGTAAGAGAGGTAGTAAAAATCCAATACGACTTACTATTACTGTAGTTAATATAATGATAAAATTAGGACTTTTTTTATATTCACAATTTTACTCTTTACCGTAATTATATATATTTCATAGAGAGAGGGGGTATGGTGGGAGTACATTTACCAAGTCAAGGTATATATATATTTTATAAGTCGAACAAATTTCTTGAACTTCGGCAACTATTGCCAACTTTGTTTAAAAGAATACAAAAAATCATCCGAGTATATGAACGTTTAAAATACTACTATATATGGCTCACTAAGTCAGACTCACTAATATAGCTGGAGCAGACTCACTAAGTCAGCGGTGTGAAATTCACGGGCCCACTCCGGACGCAATTTTTAGCGACCCTGCAGCAACGCCTTCTCAAATAAAATGGAAAATAATCGGCTAATAATCGGAAAACAATATTGTGAGAAAGAAAGGATGAAAATTGGGCGGAACTATTCCCAAAGGTAAACACTCGCGGACTCTACGATCATCATCGCAAATCCACGACCAACTCAGCTCACGATCGTGAATACGGAGCAACACTCGGCCGGACTGGCTCACGATCCCATGGTCCCATTTTGCAGAGAGACCAAAGTTTCCTACTTAAAGGCCTAAAACGGTCACTGGTCTGGCCAAATACAAACGTGAACTTGCACAACACCTACGGTTTTATACCACACCCTCCTGACAAACCATGGACTTATCATGCCATTCGAGATGCAGAGGATATTCTGTATTCAGCTTACTAACTGATCCAAAGTAATAACACTAGATATGTTTAGAGCGCCCGTCGTCTACAGTATAATACTTTGTAACTATATAATAATTAGTCATATTTCTCTTCACTAATCTGTTGTTATATTCTGTGCACAGACATGCTGTTCAGCTGTAAGCAGACTAATCGTAAGACTAAATCTAACATTCAAAATATATTTTCGATATAGACAATGCATTTGATTTAATTTTCTTGTTGTGTTGAAAACAAAGCAGTCGTAAATAATATAATAAATAATTAAACATTATTTTATTTATTTATTTTTTTCAAGGTGCACAACAGCTGAGGTCCTCTGCACAAACATTATTAAACTCAAATGTAATTATTTCAATTTTCTGTTGATTCCAATTAAAATGTTCATATTTGTTGCTTAATTGTTCCCTTCCCGCCAATCTTATAACATATAAGGTTTTTACTTTGATTGAAAACCGATTCTAGCGTACTCATCTTAGTCGACCTATATAGTAGGTATCTGAAGTTTATAATTGCGCTGTTGTCCAGAAGATAGCACCAATAAGACTTTGGTTTACATGAATTGTGACTTTACAGATTAGTTTTTTTTCTTTGGACTTAAGAAACTTGGAATACTAACTGCACTGTTATTTGAAAGATTTTTAGATTGTTCTGAGGAATTCGCGACGTTAAATTCTGAACGTTATTTATGTGTGTTCAAATATAATTGACGCTGCCTTTCAAATTACAAGGGAATCACTTCCTCTGCCATGGATGGGTAAGTGTACCCCCACTTCTTTATTTCTACGTTGGGTCTTCTACGTAAAAGTTTCAAGTTCAAAGGGAATTTGAAAATTTAATAAATTTAATAATAGCATTTACTGAAAGACGTGTGAGGATTTCACACTTGGTTTTCTTCCTTTTTTTAAAAAAAATCGAATAAATGTGATCAATCACATAAAATCAAACAGGCAGGCAACAAAAAGAAAAAAATTATGTGTGTATTCCCGGTAATTGTTATGTGCAAGAGGTAACCACGATGAAATAAAGGAAGCAGTGCCTATTGTATGTGCTGCCCTCTTCACTCGGTGAATGCAATTGTTAATACAATATCCGGTATGTATAAATATCCACACAGATAGATCGTAAGAGTGCTCTCAAGTTTTATTATATATATATATGCCAGCTTTGATATCCTTTGTTAAAGTATACTGATAATTAAACATACAAAACGTCATAGAAATATACAACACACAAGGTGAACATTTTAAAATGCCCCACCCACTTGGAAAGTAAGCCAGATTAAAACAAAAAAATTCAAGTGATACCCTACTTAAACAAGCAAAAAATTAGTTAGCAGGGACAAAAGAAGAAACTTTTTATTTTAAAAAAAGTTCATTCGACGTTTCAGACACCTTTGGTGTCCTTCTTCAGGAACTACTAAGGAAGAATGGAGAGTTAAATGTTGGAGGAGCTCCTCCAAAGGTGTCCAAAACGTCAAATAAAGTTTTTAGGAACTAAAAAATTTCTTCTTTGGCCCCAGTCAACTAATTTTTTGCTTGTTTAATTAACAACGGCCAAACAAAAAGTATTGTTTACATTGAGACCCTACTTAATTTTTTCAAGGATTTCAAATATGTGATTAATTTTTTTTTTAAGCTGCAGCAATAAGGGATTTCGAAGCGATCTTTATTATTACACAGGACACCGAACTCTTAAACTCTAAATGTAATTTTTTTTTTTAAAGAAAAATGATTATTGAACAAGAAAAATACGTTGAACATTCTGTGAGATATTCAGTCTTGTATTGTAGACAAAATTTACGAATTTAATGGATTATTGGAACAGGTCAAAATTCTGAATATGGCAGATAAAAATTCTAGATATTACATATATATCGGGCACGCGCATCAGTAAATAATTTCGATAAATGTGTGATGCGGTCCAATAGGGGATCACTTTGTAGGGCCGTGTATTTTTTTTTTTTTTTTTTTTTTTTTTACAATGAACAAAGAGAGATATCTTCATTTCTTAAGTGAAATTCTTCGGGGTCTGCTTGAAAATGTTCCTCTACCATGTCGGCAAACGATATCTACTTTCAGCAAGATGGATGTCCAGCACATAATGTGAGGATAGTAAGGCGTTACCTAGAACACACTTGCCGGGGTAAATGGATTGACATGCACGGTCCTATACAGAGGTCCTATTTTGCGTCATATTTTATAAAAGGCTATAAATGCCGCTTCCGAAATTAATGAAGTAGTGGAGGAGGGCTCTCTTTCTATGCGGGTAGTGGGGGAAAATGCTCTCTTTCTACGCGGGCTGCATACATCTGGTTCAAACAAATTCAGTGAGGATGATATAAGCCCGGAAAGTAAGTTTTGCCCAGGGCTCTGTCCTTAAAACTCAGCCCTTCTGACGGCAGCTGTAAAAACGGATCCTTGTACCAGCATCAGAAAATTTTCAGGTGCATTAAACGTGTCCCACTCAACCATAAATCGCCACCTGCCAGCAGCCGGCATAGTTCCCAGAACTGCTGTCCACATCAACTTATGCCCCAGCAAAAGCCGCACGCCGAGTTAAATTCTGTTAAAAAAAAAAACCTTCTTCAAAACTTGTGGTTATTTTCTTTCCACCAAACAAATTATTACCATCGATAAAAAAGTGGGTTTATTCCAAACAAACAAAAAATTATTTATTAGATCAGGCCAACCAGCTCTATCCGTCCCCCGCAGAAAAAGATTTGAGAAAAGAAAATGATGCTGTGCATGTGGTGGATCTAAGAAAGCGTCATATTTTGCGGGATTTCATCCGAACTCTACTCCACTCAGCTAGCACGCGTATACTCTTTTATGGCTTGAAAAATATCCCTCTTTGGTTCAATAATCTAAGATTTGGATTTTTGGGCTTCTCCCTCAGCCAGCTTACACACCAGACCTGACAACTTCTGATTCCGCTCCATGGCCCACATGGTAAAAAATTTACAAATACAGAGAAGGTAAAAACGGAATGTTTGGAAGTTTTCTTGCCTCTAAAAATAGTTCCTGGTATCAAAAGAGCATCGAATTGTTGGTATACAGATGGGTTCAAGTAATAGGAAATGATATCATCTATATTGAGGAGTAAAGCATAATAGATAGATGTGTAAACAAACCATTTTTGAATTGTAAGATAAAAATGTTTTGTTATATACCTACTATTTTGTTGTAGATTAGCAAAACCGATATTAACTGGTGATTTACTGTAGTTATGGAAAAAAAAAAATGTTCTAGGGCGAGAAAATACAAGAAAAGCAGCCGGCACACCCCATGATAGTCAGCATGAACGGGTACTGGCTCTTTACTCATTTTTTTTACTACTCAATGAGTAACACTTCAGTATTGACTTGCCCTTTTCTGGTTATGAATTAGTTAAAAATAATTAAATTGAAATATCACTTGATTACATTAAAATAAATGAAAATTGGAAGACAAAAAAAATAAATAAATAAAAATAAAAATAATCTAATACAGAAACGTACAACTTGGGTGAGCTAGTATCGAGAGTTTTTTTTTTTTTTTTAGTTTAGTAAAGATATAATATAATAAAAAAAAAAAAAAAAAACAGGTAACAGTGTTGGGGTATGAAGGCAGAACGAGGTCTAGGACACAGGTGAGAGCTAGTCTGCCTTTTTTTTTATATATCTATATGGCACTGGACTAGAGCCTTTTAAATATTATGTTACTTTGATTTTTAATAATATTATAATGTTTTAGTTTGTTTTGTTTTTTGGTAAATATTAATAATAATTATGTTAAATTTTTAAAAAGAATTAATAAATAGACCCACCCTCACAACATAAATTTTTTGGATTGAAAATATTTAAATAAAAACAATTATCTATGCCCTAATCGCAACTAGTACGGGGGGGGGGGGACAAAACATCCAAATATTTTTATAGGTTATGCTTTATTTTCGAAAAAAAAAAACAGACAAAAAAAGTTACATATAAAAACGAACAAAATGGCCACCATTTAAAAAAATAAAAAATAGAATTAAAACTATAATTTATCAAAAAAATAAAGATGTATTAGATTTATGCTATATTATGACTCTAATAATAATAAGGTTGAGTGAACAGGCAATGTGGGTCGTGTATATATACACACATTTAAGAAAGTGTACCAAAGTAAAATAAAATTACCCATACAATAATAAAAGTTCCCTTTTTTGTTTTTTTGTATTATACCGGCAATCAAAAATCAAAAATTTATTAGACAGAGAAAACAAAAATAAATAAATAAATAAATAAATAAAAATACAGACTTTTTTTAAGGAGAAATATTTTATAAAAAGATTTTTTATATATATTTATTTCTATTTATTTTTATTATTATTTATTTTTTTATTTTTTATGAAACATCATTGATTCGACCTTGTAGTTTTATCAGTAACAAAACACCCAGCCCTAGGAAGTTGAAGGTTAAACTCAAAACGACTGTCAACTGATTGTGATATTTATATTATTATTGCGAGAGGGAGTGACTGTACCCGGCTTCAAAATTTTTAACCTATATCGATAAAAAAAAATGTTTCTTATATAAAGAGAAATATTTAAAAAAAAAAAATTAAATAAAATTATATGAAAAAAAGGGGATACTTTTTTATTTATTTATATATATAAAGAACGAAAACTAATAAAAATAAATTATAGAAAGGTTATAAAAATATAACAACACTACGTTTCGTTACCTTTTACAAAATAAAAACAATACATAGTATTGTAGTATACAAATTATATAACTACGTGAGTTAATATTTTTTTTCTTTCTTTTTATAATAATTGTAAGGATTCTTGTTTTAGGTTTTTGCATACAAAACCTATTGGGATAGGTCTGGCATTCTTATTTTTAGCATAATTATCACTTAAAGTGATTTGTAGAAGTTGTGAGAAATTTAGTTATATAAATTGTGAGAAAGTTTGGCAATATAAAAGCAAATGGTAAATAATAATAATATAAATACCTTAAATATGCTATTCCTTCACTGGATTTCCCCCATTAATCTACAAAAAAAATAAAAAATCACTATAAAATGAATTTTGTTTAATTGAAAAAGAAAAAAAAAAAATAGAAGACGCGCTAAGTTTGTATTTGTCCTAAATTAAGATTTTTCATTTAAAAAAAAACTACTTGTTTCTTTCTAATCTAATAAACTTTCTCCTTTTTTTTCCAACGGATTAAATACTTTCAACTGAAAATATTTAACAGATTAACTAATTAGTTAATTTAAACAAACAAACCAAAAAAAACTATTTAAAAAAATATATTTATAAACGTATAATTATCATCTAATGATAAAACCCGGCCTATTTTGTAACACTTCCAGAGCTACACACAAGCAGAGACTGACTAGAAGTTGGCTGGTTTTCATCCCCACTACCATTATAGTATATCTCCCCCCCTCTCGCACGCACACACACTACCTCTGGCTACAGTATTTCTCTATACACCATCATTCTATTTTTACCCCCACCTAAATTCAACGAAAAAAAAATACTGCTATACGCGCGTACATACGTGCGCTTCGTTTGCTTACACACACGCTCACGTCTCTCTCTCTCACTCCCGCCCCATCGAATGTGTGTATGTGTATGTATGTTTTATATATATATATATATATATATATAATGTACATGTACATTATGCACAGTAAAGTTGCTTGTAGTAAAACTTTTAAAAGAAAAACTTGTACTCAAACATTCTCGCTCTCAAACTTCCCCTACTTTGTTCGGGGGAAAAGGAAATCCCCTCTTTTATTTTTTTTATTAATATATACTCCCCTATTCAAATGTTCATATACAATATAAAGTTAAAAAAAACAAAAAAAAAACTAAAAAATAGTTTTTTTTAAATTCTCAAATTAATTTGATGAATCAATTTTGTTGGATAAGTGGGTTCCATTTACTTTACTTTTATTTCCTATAAGAGGAAAAAGAAGTATTGCGATCTCATTAAATTTTTGAAATTGAGTTTATACCGGAAATGAAAGTTTTGAGGTTCCCTAAGTACGCAAATGTTAATTTAACTGGTGCTTAACACTCACACGACTTTCACATACAGCAAATTTACATAGTTCTATAATTGACTAATTTTCACTAGACATAATATTTAACTAAATATTTACTCTTGTCTTCTATTTTATATCAATGGGAGAGTCTAAATTTAAAGGAATTACTCTCCACGAAAACTTCTTAAAATTAAATTTTACGAGAAAAACTTTCAAACAAAGTTTCAAGTTATGATAGGTCCTCTGTGTATGTATATATATAATCCTCTGGGTATATATAAATATATATATATTGCTCATAAAGATGAAATCTTACAGCAAGGGTGTGGTTAAAGTTAAATTAATACAAATGAAAGAAACTATTATAAAAATACAAATATCATCATACTTAGTTACAATAAGTAAGAAAAATGGACAGCATAAACTTAAACAAATATCTAGATTACAAGGGAACTTAATTAAACATCTATATATGTGTGTATGAAATAATAGTAATAATAATTATCAAAAAAGAAGAAAATAAATAAATAAATAAAATAAATAAATGAATCAGGTTTCACTTTCGTTTTTTTTTCCACTCTCCCTTCTTTTTTGTTTAATTCAGTTTTGATTTTCCTTTTTATAACAGCTCATTCGCTCATTATTCTTATTAGTTTTAAACAATTACTCACAAACATATAAATATTGTTCAGGTTAATTTCACTGTCTATAGCTAGCAAGTTTACAATGGTGTTTTGATGTAACAAATAGCAAGCCAAATATTTTTCTCTAAAGGTTTCTAAGGTTGGAAGATAAATCAAAAAGTGATCTAAAGTATCAATTTCACCCGATTTGCATAACTGGCAGGGATCAGAACTTGAAAACAAATATTTTTTTCCATTCAAGAATAAACTAGGTGTCTTTTTACTTGCCAAACGAAGTTGGGACATAATCCTTAATTTGTTTATATGTACAGTAAATCCAAAATATGGTTGACGAATCAGTTACAGCTTCAATATCATTACTAATTAGAGAATTTTTAAATGACTCTAGCAATCTACTATAGTTTCTTGATACTGACTCCGGGTCCTGATTATTCCACACATCCTGGGCTCCAATCATCGCCAACTACTGACTCATAAATGCACACCAATTATATGGGATATTTTTGTTATCTATGAACTGAAATAATTTATTATTACAACAAAGTTTCGGGATTTGTTCATTTGTCATAAGCAACAGCTTATTACACCAACCAATCATTCTTTTAAATATCCTGAAGTTAACGTGAATTCGCCCTGTTTCTGATCTCACATAGCTACTAGGGGTATTAAATGGAAGATGGAGTAAACTTTTGTAGAAAGACAACTGACCTCTCTCCAATAGATCAGTGTACTCGGGCCCCAGACTTCGGAAGCGTATATGTGCGTATATATATATAGCAAATTGACTGAAATCCATCGTTGTTTTTATGGATAAAATCGTAAAAAACTAAACTAACTTCAGTAAAAACGAACTTTTCTCCAAACTCTATATTTTGGCAACATTTTTCATTATAATCAATTATTTAGATAATAGAATCATTTAATAAACTAAAATATACTTTTAAGAGAAAAACCTACCCCTAGCCCTTCCCCGAAAGACTCACTTTAAATGGATTTTCCCGGGGAAATATTTCAAATAAAAGTTGTAGCTTTTATATGTATAGTTGATATACAAAGTTTAAAAAAAAACAAAGTTTGGAGCCATTTTCAAGAAAATTGCAGGAAACTGAAAAATCCACTTAGTAAAGTGGTACTGCCTAAACTGGCGCAACAGCCCATGAAGGGCCCAGACGGCGATTTGCATTTGGGGGCGCGTATGATAAGCACGCCATAGTTCCCTCGCCCTTTAGTTCCTGCCTTCGCTACCTAGATGCGCTACCTACTGTAGCTTTCCACATTTTCTAAAAGGAAGGACGATGCTGGGGTGTCAACACCGACTTTGCCATCACAGGAATTCTCGCACCAAAAGCGAATGCGCTAGCCACTAGCCCAACGCATGAGGACAAAAAGTGATACTGCCTGTAGAGTTATTTTGACAAATAACTTGTGATAACTAAACATAATGTCAAGTTTGAACGGACGGCGATTTTTCGTTTTTGAGCTATGCTGTTTACATACATATATACACACATACACAGAGAACATTTTCTAAAAAACCACTTTTTTAGATTCAGGGGGATCTCAAAACGTGTATTTCCGGTGAAAACTAGATAACAAAAGGCATGAAACGATACTTCCTCTTACTAGGAGTAAATGATAGTAATTAATAGTAGTGGTTGGTTCCGCAGAGCTGGAAAGCATCAGAGACATTTTTCGTGATAGCCTGCTTCATTTTGTGGTCATCGACCTGTTTCGGGCGTTCGCCGATCTTCAGAATGCGTTTTTCACACAGTGTGATAATACAGACTTGCACAGAGCAAATTCAGTTTACACACTTGGTATTCACTTGGTTTACATTTTGAGTGTGTAAACTAAATTTGCTCTGTGCAAGTCTGTGTTATCACACTGTGTGAAAAACGCATTCTGAAGATTGCGATCTGGGCAGCATGCTGGATTCGAACCCGGGACCTCCGCATTGCTAGTCCAGTGCGCTGCCACTGAGCTAATCCCTTCCTTCTCCTTTGGCTTTCGCCAATTAACTAGGGACGGAGACCTTAGTTTGTGTACTGTGTTTGTCCTTGTCTGTAAAGTGTAAAGTGTATGTAGTTTAAGTAAATTGTGTACTGTTCTGATGAAATGCATGGAGTACTGAACTGTGGTAACCTCTGGAGTCGCTACTCCCCAAGTAACTACATGCAACAGATTCCCCTTGCGGGCAATCCAGAGGAGAGCCGTCTCTTAAACAAAATGACCCCAATACTACTGATCAAGGTCAACCATAAGTCTTTGTAAAACTGACATCTAATGAACATATGTTCTCCGTATTTTAATCCTCACTACGGAATCACAAGGATCGTCCTCTTCGGGATGCCGAAACATTTCAAATTCATGGCAAAAGTTTCATCCCCTTGTCAAAACAAAGCACGTGTACAGATTTAGAGGAAAACCCATTTCTTTTAGATACACTTTTTCAGACTCAGAGGACTACAAAACATGTATTTTCCGGTGTCAAACTCAATTTTGAAAATTTAACTCGATCGTAATACCTTCCTCTTTTACTAAGAGAAACTAAAATTCAATAAATTAATTAAAATATTTTTTTATTCATTTAAAAATTATGAGTCACTAAAAAATATCTCATTAAATAGACTTTAATTGACATAAGAATTTTATTTATTCAATTTACTTAAAAATAGAAACAACAACTGCCATCAGACTATAATAATTTATTTTTTATTTTATTTTTGATAGTCAGTTCAAGGTTGAATCCATACAACTAACGAACTCTATATTCACCTCTGCTAAACTAAACTTAATTGCGGCCTTCATAAGACAACTGCACACAATCTTGTCCAATTTATTTATTTTTTCATTTTTTTTTTTTTTTATTATTAAACCTATAATAAGCCTTTGAATATAAATAAATTTTTTTGTTAAATTCAAAGTCAACAATGCAGAAATTAATTGCACTTAAATTAAATATTAAGTTCCAAAAGAAAAGTTATTTAATAGGCTTCTCTATTAGTTTATAGCTGTAAAAGGTTAAAAGCTTTTTAAAATAGAAAAATTAATTTAACTTTGCAATATTAAAAAAGGAAAAAAATGGGAGCAAAAAATAAATGCAGACTTTATATATATTAATTATGCTAACAGAAGGTAAAATTAAAAGATAATTGAATTGTATTTTATGATAAAAACAAAAACCTTACTAAAAAAGGGGGAAAAAAAAACCTAATTTATTCAAAAGATAATTCAAGAGAAACAATATTAATTTATTTTTAAATTCAACTTTTATAGTGGGAAAAAAAAAATACTGTCAGAAGTGGGATTCGAACCCACGCCCACAGAGTGGACTGCGACCTGAACGCAGCGCCTTAGACCACTCGGCCATCCTGACCTGCGATACATAGCAGTGAAGGTATATTATTATAACTAGCTACAGTTTCATTTAATCGCTTAAACTTCATGAGAATATTATTATGTTTCAAAATAATTTTTATTGGATTTTTTTATGTAATCATTTTAGTAAAACACCAAATATGAACTCCTTGAAAAAGTTTTAAATAAAATCTGAAATGTAATTGGCATTCTCAGCATATACATACACTTTTGCAATTCATGGATTGCAAAATGATAGATTTTTATGGAAATCTGAATTATTACAAACGGCGATTTTAATGCATTAAGGTCATTTTTCTTAAAGAAATGTAAGAAATAAAAATAAGTACTCAGGCAGGTAGTGTAAAAGTGATTACATTGTAGACGTCCAGAAGAGACCACCCAAATATCATTTTTGAATGTAACGCCACAAATTCTGTAGAATATGGTTCCAACGTTTTTATTTAAACTTGATATATCAACTATACATATAATGAGCTAAGAACGTTTATTTGAAATATTTCTCCAGGAAAACTCATTTAAGAAGATTTTTGGGGGTAATAGGTGGGATTATTATATTTTCCTCTAAAGTGATACATTACTTTATTACACAATTCTATTATTACACATATTCTATTATACGATGACAAAATTCCACCTTTGAAGAAAATCGGTTGACCAAAAGTGCGATTTTACTAAACAGATTCATTCAGTTTTCTGGTATTTTCTTCCAATGCAGACGTATTTGTACGTTATACTAACTATGAATATAGAGATCTATCACTTTTGTTTGAGAATTTTTTTTCCCCGAGAAATTCATTTAAGGAAGTTTTGAGGTTATACTTTTCTCAAAAAAGTGAATCTTTCACACCACACTTTTTTATATACATAAAAGTAAACGGAACTAAAATATTATTACAAAATTAAGACCTTCATAGTTTAAAACCACTAATTTATAATCATTAGTTTTTGAAATGCACGGCGGGTAACCAGTGAAACCATAACTAACAAACAGTTATTAGTTATTTTTCAAATTTATCTTTACTACAAACCTTCTTTAAAGTTATAATAGTAATTATGCATTTTCAAGGGCAAATATCACTGACTCTTTAAGGCCAAACCTAAATATATAGAAAACAACAAAAACATAGTACCAACCCAGCTAATTAGAAAAATACTATTCTAGTCTTGCAAAACATTTATTATCTATCAATAGAATTTTAAAGACATAACTCAAAATACAATCATCCTTATTAAATGATCCTTAATTGTTCAGGAACAATAGGATGTTATTTAACAATTCTAAGCATTAAAATGAAACTAGCAGACATAACTAAAGTGAACAGATTTTAGAAAAAAACAAAAGCAATCTTTAACTTTCTCTTATTCCTAGCAACCGTGTTCTGTTTAACCGATTTTCTTCAGTTTTGGAACTCTAACCATGTTTCTAATATATATTAATATTAAATAGGTGTTAGTATCGTACACTTAACTGAAATGGTTACTTTAGAGGGATAATTAATACCACTTTTCCCCAAAGAACTCTACAAAATAATAAGTTTTCTCAGAAAAATTTTTAGATAAAAGTGATAGATATTTTTATTAGATAACCAAAACGGGATACCAAGTTTGTTGAGCTTCCTGTTTATTTTTTCAATACATATGTTTCCGGTGTAAACTCAATTTCGAAAACTTGACACGATCGTGTGTGTGTGCGTATAACAAAATATCTCATACACGAAAAATTGCGGAAATTTGATATTTCGCATAGGTTTCGGTCCTAAATCCATTTACCGGAAGTGCGAAATTACTGAATAGTTTTTCAGATATACGCAATTTTCTGGAAAATTGCTCCAACGAATTTCTCGAAACTTTTCACACACACTTTTGTTTCCAGTCACTTTCATTTGTGACTGTGGGGGAAAGCATTGGTTCTATGAACTAATAAGAAGTACATAGTAGCAGTGCTAGAATTCCAAATTTAAAGAAAATTGGTTCTCTAATCTAATCTAAAACTCGGGACCCACAAGGAGGTTCAGCACTTAGGCCCACTGCTGGGCCCATTGTGCACACCGTAGAACGCCTCACATCAGCTCTGTATCATTAAAAAACGCCCCCAGGCTGAGACGAGTGAAATTTCTTATCCCACCAGAATATGGGCGCCAAATTTCAGGAATCGTTTGCGAGCGAAATGCAAGCACTCTCCAAGAAGATGAAACGGTGTCTCATCCTTTTGGTCGCATTTCCTGCAAAGTGGAACCGCAGATGAGACCCACATTATGCAGATGCATCCTTAAAAAGGAATGCCCATTAACTAGGGCAGTAATTCTTCTTAGCTCCACTTTTGTTCTGCCGAGGGGATAGGTAGGGATCGCCCTCAAAGACTTGTATTTGAGGGGCCCTCCAAGAAAATCTTAGAGTGCCTCAACCCCACAATGTTTTCCCAATAAGAAAATTGGTTAACCAGAAGTGCGACTTTAAAGAAAATATATATATATATATATATTTCTTATTCCTACTTTTTTTAATTATTCCTAAAACGGCCACAATGATTTTCTTGAAACTTGGAACGCCACATTCCAAAAGTGATAGATAATCCTAACACTTTTATTTTAAACATTTTTCGGAAAAATTGATTTATTTGGGTGTTTGTGGAGGAACAGTAACATAAAGCATTCCTGTAAAGTACCAATTCAATTGAATGGATGGTACTACCATTAATATAATATGAATGTACATTTGAAGCAATAATAATGTCCAAATTTGAAGAAAATCGCCTAACCGGAAATTCAACTTTACAGAATAGGTTTTTTTTTTTTGAGCTTAGTATAATATTTAATAGACTATCACTTACCTTACTAAAATTTTCAAATGTTTTAAAGTGACAGGCGACTGGTAATTGCTAATTATTTCAACTATTGCTCCGTGCAGAACATTGCTGAACACCGGATATCCCAAGTTGTTGAGATATTTGCAGTTTGGTAATACCACATTGAAGTAGTTGATACTATAAAGAAGAATTATCTTCCTTGACGATCCCCTCCCTTTCATCGAAATGGAATTGTTTACCATCCATAAAGAGTTTATCATTTATTCCTCAGAAAACTTCTTGTTTTATGCGGATGACACCACACCCATAACTGAAGATAAAAGTTATGATAACCTGAGGACAGGTACCGCTAACAACCTCATGTTTCTGGAAAAGCGGTTAACACTAATTAAGTTATACTTGAATAAAGAAAAATCAATAACAAAAATTTTCAATTTAACTCAAATACAAAATCACCCACCTGGCAAGTTTTTTGGGCATAATTATGGACTTCAATCTCTCCTGGACGAGGCACATACAGGAGCTAAGTGGTAAGCAGGCACGATTAATCTACCAGTTTAAAAAGATGAGAGATGTAATGTCTATGAAAGTTTCAGAGATATTTTCCGTGACAGCTTCCTTCTTTTTGTGTTGTCATCGACCGGTTTCAGGCGTTCGTCCATCATCAGATATTCTATATTTAAAATGCAGAAAAATGCCTTAATAGGAAAAAATAAAAATTTTTAATAATAAAAATCTATCACAAAACTTTCTCTTACTCCAGTTTTCAAAATTGTAATTGACAAATTCTATAGTCTGTGTACCAAATTTAATGAAATTCATCGGAAACTGTTCAGTAAAAGCGCACTTCCAGTTTACTAATTTTCTTGAAACTCAGAATTTTGGCTATCTATTTATTTTTAATTAATTTTGTTTGGATGGTAGTATTGTATAATCAACTATGACAGCACTTTAGAGAAAAACATAACCTAACCCTCCACCAAAAAGCCTCCTTAAATAACTGGAGAAATGTTTCAAATAACAGTTTCAGCTCGTTATATTTGTAGTTTACATTACTAGTTTAAATGAAAGTTGTGGAGCCATTTTTTTTTCAAACACGGAATTTCAACAACACATTTAATTCTAATTAATATTATTTAGATGACAGAATTGTATAGTAAATGAAATAGCACCTTAAAGGAAAACCTAACCCCACTTTCCCCCCAAAAGTGCCCTTAAAAGAATTTTCCCAGAGAAATGTTTTAAAAGTTGTAGATTCTTGTATGTGTAGCTGATGTATTGTAGTCTCTCATGGATGTCAGGGCTAAATAAAAAAAAGACTTGATTCTGTTAAGTATGTTAACAAACTGGACACCATAATCAAAACATAATAACAAAAATGGCTCATAACATCTAATAGCTAACAAGTAAAAATCCAACATGGGTCTTCTAACACAAACTGCACTCTGGCGTCTTTTGCCAAACTAATCAAAAAGGCAGCGCCCTCCTGGCCACAACTCAGCTATTCTGACATGAGACTGCCCTCAATCTCCGTGAATATACATAATTGACATTTTCGTAGCCTTCGAAAGTTACATTTTACATAAGTGTAAAAGACTACACAATTTTGTTTTACACAGTCATAACATAATTATTCAATTTCTTATAAAGAATTTAACAAAAGCATAAAGTATCATAAAGTTTACATAATTAATATTACCATCATGATCACAATTGTAAAAGAAAAATAAATTTAATCAGTAGGACTTGTCATGGGTCTTGTTTAGTCTGAATCAAGGTCGCATATTTGCAGCGCCACATATCCCAGTGTAGGGAATCTGAGTTAACTGGAAATCTTCAATATCTGTAATGACATAACAATCATGATCTAATATTTCTTTGACCACTTATGGTCCACGATATTTCGGTATTAATTTCTTGTTAACACCAGGGGTTACGTCAATATTTTTAATAACTACATAATCACCAACTAAATATTTTGTGGAGTTAGTTAAGTAATTTTATTTTTTTGAGCTGCAATGCCATTTTTACTGATTGCGTCCTCCTAACTATTTGTAAATTCCATTCATGCATGTCTTGATTCTCTTCCAGCAATACCCTTAATTGATCACTCTGATTGCCAAATTGATTGACACCAAAAAGAAGTTGTGAGGGACTATATCCCGTTGATCTGTTCACTGAATTGTTAACAGATCAACTCACCAAGAACTCGATCCAATCTATTTCGAGATTCAGAAATCTCTCCAAAATCGGAGTCAGAGTGCAATTCATTCGTTCGATCTGGCCTTTTGCTTGCGACATAGCAGTGCCTATTTTAATATGTTTTACACCTTGCACCTCAAGAATCTCTTAAAACGGTCTGAACAAAAGGACGAACCACGGTCTCAAATCAGACATTTTTTTAGGTTTACTATAATTAGTAAAATAACTTACTAAATGCTTAACTACTTCTTCGGCAATTGTCGTTTTCGTTGGGTAAAATTTTATACATTTTCCGAAACCATCTATAATCTGAAAAATATATCGAAATCCTTTACCCATTTTATCTAAAGGACCAAAATGGTCTATATGAATAACTTGAAAGGGTTCATTTCCTTTAGGAATAATATGTAACTCACCCTCACTTTTATTAGGGACAAGCGAAAAAGCGATACATTTCAAGCAATTTGAAATGTAATCCTGAATGTTTCTCCTAGCTTTAGGAAACCAGTATACTCTTGTAAGGTATTCATAACACTTGTCACTCCACAATGGCCTAAACCATCATGACAAGCTCTAATTACTTGAATTTCCATATCGGCTGGAACATAAAAACAGTAATTTCTTATTAATTTCTGGTATATTAAGCCATTCCGCATTTCGTAATATTTATGTTCTGTGGTCATAAGATCATATCGCAAGTGAGCAATTATTGGATCTTCATCCTGGACCAAAGATAAATTTCTTTCGAACGAATTTTCCTCAATAATCATAATTTTATGAATTCGACTTAACGCATCTACATGAAGCATTCTAGAACCAGATCGATGTTCCAACTCATAATTCCTAAGAATTAAAGACCAACGTAAAATTCTGGGATTAATATCTTTCTTTTCTAGCGTTAATTTCAGACTGTTACAGTCTGTCACAATTTTAAAGCGAATCCCTTGCAAATAAATTCGGAATCTATTCAAAGCATAAATAATAGCAGCGGCCTCCAGCTCAAACCTGTGGTATTTGGATTCCGCGGCTAAAGTTCGTTTGCTAAAATAACAAACAGGATGGAATTTTCCGTCCTTCTGTTTTTGCATTAATATGGCCCCATAACCATCAGAACAAGCGTCACAATGTAGCTCTCTTACTAGAGATGGAGAATAAATGCATAAAACAGGTTTAGAAGCTAAACAAGACTTTAACAATTCAAAACTTTTCAATTCACTTTCACCTAAATTAAATTCTTTACCTCTTTCAATAGCTCATTAATGGTTTAGCAATTAATGCAACTTTTCTATACATTTCCGAAAATAAGAAATGAAACCTATAAAGCTATGCAACTTTTTAAGTTTCTTGGCACTGGATAATCGAGTACATTTGGTGTATTCTTAAAGGTTGGGTGAATTCCGTATTTGTTAATTGTGTAACCCAAATAATCTACTTCATGCATCATGAATTCACACTTCTGATGATTAAACTCTAAACAATTGTCAACAATAACCTTAAGGACTTCTTCCAAGATTTGCAAACTTTCCTCATAGGTCTCAGTCGCAATCGAGATATCATCTAAGTATATTAAAATTTTATTTTGAAGTAATAGTTTTTTAAAGGCAGAATAGATAAACCTCATGAAAGAACTTTTCAACCCATTGCCATTTTTCAACCTGAATGGTATGCAACGATACTCCAAATTGGCCCACAAATGTTACGAAAGATGTCCACTTACGGGAACATTCCTCTATTTCTACATGATGAAAGGCATCTTTTAAATCCAATTTTGTAAAAACACATTTATTTCTTACTGTATCTAAATGGTCATCAATCCGAGGTATTGGGAAATTGTCTCGCATCGTTATTTTATTCAAAGCTCGATAGTCTACTGCCATTCTTAAAGCACCATTTTTAACCATGACAATTGGGCTCGCAGATTGAGAAATACTTGGTCTAATAATGTCCCTAGCTAATTAGTCATTGACGATGTAGTAACGGCTTGTTTTTCATCAAAAGTTATACTCCTAGGACGATAAAAGAATGGATTCTGATTGGGCTGAATAACTACAGACATGACTAGTTTCGTTACAGGGTTCTCTGGCCTCTTAGGCTTAACATAATACTCATTTATGACATTCTCTAACTGCTCTCTAACTTGCCAGCTTACTTGCGGATTTATTGTTACTTTGTAGTTTAAATTATCTTCCAAAACATCAATTTTACAAATATCATTTACTATTACCTCTGATACTTTAACATTTAAATTTAAACATTTAAATTTGATTAAATTTATTTTTTATATTACCATGCTTACCAAAAGTTCTTATCAAATTATCATTTGAAATATAATCTCTACCTAATAAACATTTCCAGCTAATTGTATTTTCCGATACTACTAAAACTTTTACCTTCACCTGAATGTCATCATTGTTTAATCAGTTTCTAGCTTATCTAGGATCTGAACTCTACACTTATTTACATCTTCTAAATGGCAATATGATCGCCAGGGCTTCAAGGCTGTTGATGCTACCATAATGGAATTGTTTAGGAGAGAATAAGGGCTTCCTGTATCTGAAACAGCTAAAACAAGCAAGATTAAAAATTGTAGGAGCTACTTCACAAGTATAAGAATCTGCAATACCTCCAATTAAATCAATTTGTTGGGTAGAAACGGGCTGTCGTTTGCTATTGGTTGGACATGTAGCTATTTGATACTCCCTCGAGCCGCAGCTGTAGCAACTTCCCTTTCCCTTTTTGGCCGCTTACAGTCAACTGCTCTGGGATCTGGTAATCCGCAATTGAAACATTTTTCTTAATTAGATAACTTGTAATTTATTCTTTCTTTTTGTCTAATTTCTTTATCTTCTCCGTTTCAATTCTTGATTTTTCATACCCCATACAAAATCATTTTGTTCTTAGGTTCATCAGGAATCCCCTTATTATATAATGCATTAGAGAAGAAGTGTCCACTACTCCTTTTGCCATCCCTTTCATCTCTACATAAAATTCATACATGCTTTCTTCTTTCCGCAGTATTTGTGATGCTAATTTTTCATGTACCTCTGCTGGACATATTTTCTTTTTAAATTCGCCCAGTAGTAAATTTTTAAACATTTTCCAAGTGAGTGTACATTTTTCGCTATTGATAAATTTTAGTGCAGGACCTGTCAAGCTTCTACGAGCAAACACTATTCTTTGTAGCTCATTCCACAGAAATAGTGCAGCGTTGTCCTCAAAATCTCTTAACCATTTCTCAACCTTAGCGGTCGAATTTATTGAAGACTCCTTCAATATCTTGAAATGTAAAATAACATCGTTTTTGCATTACAATCATTTCCTGTTCTTCCCGGTGCGTATTATTAGATAATTGTTCCTTGTGTCCTTCGTCAGGAACATATTCTATATCTATTTCATTTTCTTCTTCTTCTTCCACATCACTATCTTCTTCATCATCACATCTTCTGCCTTGGATACATCAAGCAAAAGTGCAGCTTTTAATCGAGCAATTAACTCAATCTTCCTTTCAATCCTTTTTTAACCACACCTTTTTAATTCATCTTTTAAACTAACTACAGTCATGTTACTTACGTCCTCAATCTCCAATTTATCATTCATTTTCAAAATAGTAATTTAAAATTTTGAGCGAAATGAACAAACTAACAAACGAATAAAAACCCAAAACACAATGAACTTATATGAATACTTAGTAACAACGTCTATAAATAAATCTTTTTCGAATCCTTGATCCCACTTCGGAAAAACTGTAGTCTATCTCTAGAAGTCAGGACTAAATAAAAAAAGGACTTAATTCTGCTAAGTATTTTATTAAACTGGGCACCATAATCAAAACATAATAACAAAAATCATAACATCTACTAGCTAACAAGTAAAAATCCAACGTGGATCTTCTAGCTCACACACACTGCGCTCTGGATTCTTTTGCCAAACTAATCAAATAGGCAGCGCCCTCCCGGCCACAGTATAAAGTTGTAAGAAAAATCGTCGAAGCCATTTCTGAGAAAATTGCGAGAAAGTGGAAAAAACCATTCAATAAAGTGGTACTTCCAGTTGAGGAATTTTGACAGATGACCTACTGTCGGATCCCATGGTGATAGCTAAATGCAATATCAAGTTCGATCTTTCTATGATTTTTCGTTTTTGTGCAATGGTGTTCACATACATATCATACATACACACGGACCATTTTCTAAAATCACTTTTTTGGACTCAGGGGATCTCAAAAACGGATATTTCCGGTGAAAACTCGATATCAAAAATTTGACACGATTACAATAGTTCCTCTTACTAGGAGTAAAAGAAAGTAAAAAAACAGATGGCTGTAAACTACTATTTAAGAGAATTGTACACTAATGCCAACGTTATACAGCGAAAATATAGAGGTAAGAAGTAATAAACATTCCTATAATGTAAGGAGCAAATATAACTTACATGTAGCTAAAAAGCGACTGTTAAAAAGTCCGATAAAGCTCCGAACTCAATGGCAATCAACATATTCAATAAAATTTCAGAATCTGTAGAAATTCAAGAGAAAAAGTTGTTTCAAAAACCTTTTTTTATTAAAACACACTTTTTATAAACTAGATTACTTAAAAAACAATGGAAGCTAACTCCTTTCAACAGTGACTGATCTGATATTGTTTACTTTACTAGTATTGTTTAATAGTTAATCAATATTTAGGTCGAAGATTATTTTTTGTAATATACCACATACACTTCTTCTTTTTTTTTTTAATTTAAAGCACGTCAACATCTATGGTCACTGGCGCCCTGAGCCTTCTCAGTGCACTGCCGGCTCCTGGACAGTTTCTCTCGCTACAGACAACACTGTTCATCACCGAACAGTGAGTTGTAGAGGAAGAAAAAATGAGCTGCTAGGAAGAAAAAAATCTAAGGCTAGCGCACTGGACTCGAACCCGGGACCTCCGAGTGGGAGTCCAATGCGCTAACCACTTAGCTAAACCCTTTCCTACATACACATATTGACAAGCCTATTGTATGTAAAAATCATATTTTCAAAGGAATATACTCACTATTCTATTCTATAAGAAAATTTTGTAACTATCTTTTTGGACAATTCCCCTTTTTGTATTAAAAAAGCATTTGTCGTCTTCTTCATACAGTCCATGAATAATCCTTATCCACAAAACTGCCGGATCCTTTTAATTTTTTCGTATTACTTATAATGTTTTTAAAGTTTTGTCCTGACTGAACGGATTTTAAAAACAATTACCGCTCCGTATTTGCCTATTTTAAATCTTCAGTATTATCAATATCATGAGGAGAAATGTCAGTGCCCAAAACATCTTTGCAAAAAGAAATTATCAACTCACTTTTTGAATAATTTATTCATCCAATCCGCTAGAAGTAAGAGTGTTTCTATGACTGAAATTTTCTAAAACTCCGATTCTAGACTTAAATGATTCGCTTCTCCTAAGCAAATCTTCAACAATTGACCTCAGTTTTTTTATTTTCTTCTGGCAACACTTGCATCGATCATGATCATAGTTAGGGTTGCCAGTTTTTTCTGAGACAATTTCTAGACATATTACCCAAAATTTATAATTATGATTCATTAAATATCCAAAAAATAGTATAAACACATAGTTTAAAATACGTCACCAACCTAAGCACTCCGGCTGAAAATCTCCTTAAAATTTAAGAAGATAAATAGTGTATACAGTACATGAATAATTTAAAACTATTATTATTATTATTATTATTATTATTTCAAAATTTAAATTTATACAAATTCAGAACAAGTTTTATAAAAATTGGACATTGAATTTACCTTTAGATTACAATAAACATTTGATAAGAATTAGAGGTAAATAACTCCGAAAAGTGAAGAACTCACTCCACTTCTTAATGCACACAAAACTCAAATTAACTACTTACTATCTCAAGGTCAAAAATGTTACAACATTCATTACCAGATTATGGAAAAACCGCTCAATATAAAGTCATAAATTTACAGTATTTCACTACGGCAACTAACATAAATTATTTTATTGTGAATGATGAAACAGTATAAACTGTAGTTGATTATATTAATTATATTTGATTTCTTTGTTCCAGCAACAAAAGGCCAATTGCAAAAGGTGCCATGTATTTATTTCACAGATAATTTACGAAAGTATTTTATATTATTTTTGATAATGCATTTATAGTTCTGCGGTTAAGATGAATATGCAGCAAAAATTTTTGTAATAATCTATTAATAAAAAAAAAAAATCGCTTTTTACCACTAATAAGTGAAGTTGCATTGTGATAAAATCCTTGACATCTTTTCTTTTATAGCTGAAATCCCAAAATGGTATGTAGTATTTAATTTTATTAATGAATACAATTGGTATAACTGATTGATAGTTTTGGGAACCATAATTTCCATCACTAAGTGAATTTGAAAGCGACTGGGTTCTGTGTAAAAATATTTGTTTTTTTATATATCTAATAAAGAGATGTATATTTACTTAGTTGGCCTACTCCACTAAGTAAATACACTGGAGCGTTTGCTTCTTCTTGCATAAATTTAGTATAAGTCACTTTTATGCTATTTTCAGATATCTAATGTTTGCACATTAATTTACATAAAAATGGTTTCGCTTGAAGAAGAAAATCCATTTCTTTTCTTATACCATTATTTCTTTTTTCATTATTATCACATGACAAAAACTTTGCTTAGGATGTACGTCATTTTCTAATTAAAACTATTTCCATTTGTGTTTTAAGAGTAATCATTTCTATATGATAAAAAGAATTTTAAAAGGAAAATTTAAGTGAAATGTTATCATGATGTACAACCATGAGGCTTTAATTAATTTTTCAATATGACCAGCTAATCTATGCATAATTATTACCCAATTCAAGATTAAGAATGAATAATTCTGACAAATCCCTACAATTCTGAACATTTGGTTTAAATGAAATCAAAATGAGAATCTTTTAAATTCATTTTACAATGTACTAAAAACAAATATAAAAAAAAATATCTGGTGTGAAACACTCGCCCAACTTTCTCAAAATTGTAATTGACAAATTTTATAGTTAATATACCAAATTTAATGAAATTCGTTGAAAACTGGAAAAACTGTTCAATAAAAGCACACTTCCGGTTTACTAATTTTCTTGAAACTCGAAATTTTGGCAATCTATTTATTTCTAAATTAATTTTGTTTAGATGGTAGAATTGTATGATCAACTATGATAGCACTTTAGAGGCAAACATAACCCTACCCCTCCCCGAAAAGCCCCCTTAAATGAGTTTACTGTGAGATATGTTCCAAATAAAAATTGTAGCTCTTTATATGTGTAGTTCACATTATTAGTTTAAAGAAACTCGTGGAGCCGTTTTAGAAAAATTAAACATTGAAAAATATTTTTCAGTAAAAACGCACTTGCCGATCAACAGATTTTCTTCAAACTTGGTTCAACAACATATTTAATTCTAATTAATATTATTTAGATGATAGAATTTTCTAATAAACTGAAATAGCACTTTGGAGGACAACCTAATTTCACCCCTCTCTCAAAAGTGCCCTTAAATGCAATTATCGAAGAAATATTTCAAATAAAAATTGTAGATCTTTGTGTGTGTAGTTGATATGAAGACATTCAATAAAATAGTTGGAGCCATTTTTGAGAAAATTGCAAAAAAGTGAAAAAAAAAAATTCAATAAAGTGGTACTTTCGGTTGAGGAATTTTGATAGACAACGTACTGTTGGATGCCATGGTGATACCTCAACGGAATATCAAGTTTGAACTTTGTACAATTCTTCGTTTTTGAGGTATGCTGTTCACGTATACACACCCACACATAGACATAGACCATTTGCTAGAAACCACTTTTTTAGACTCAGGAGGCGTCAAAACGGATATTTCCGGTGAAACTGGATATCGGAAATTTGACACGATTGCAATACTTTCTCTAGGAGTAAGAGAAAGTAATAAATTAACAATCGAAGGTATAATAATTATTATTAGATATTAATTAATGATGGGTTGATTTGAATGCTAAGTTAGTTGTGCTGATCCATTCTGTCTGAAAAATGTGCCATTTTCTTAAAACCTTTTTTTTTTCTAAATTAAGTTTTTATTTAGTGTAATTAAGTAACATTAATATGTCCTAAGGCTGCCAGCATAGAAACATCATTGTTGTGGTTGGTTCCGCAGAGCTGGAAAGCATCAGAGATATTTTCCGTGAATAACCTGCTTTGTGGTCATAGACCTCTTTCGGGAGTTCACCCATCATCAGTGTGTTTTTGTCGAAACATTGTGTTTGTCAGTTGTATTCAACTAAATTTGCTTTGTCCAAGTCTATGTTATTACACTGTTTTGGCAAAAACATGTTGATGATGGGTGAACGCCCGAAATCATCTATGACCACAAAAAGAAGCAGGCTCTCTCGGAAAATATCTCTGATGCTTTCCAGCTCTGCGGAACCAACCACAACGATTAACTTTGTAATATCGAATTATATTGTGATATTGCCAACCTAATCTAGACTCTTAAAGATCAAAACATCTAGTAATAAAAATCAAAGGGAATTGATTAAAAATATATTAAATTAAAAATTTATACTTCTACCAAAGAAAATTACAAAGGAAAGTAAAAAAACTCAGAATTTAGAAATTTCAAAGATATTAATCAATTTGTTTTCTTTATTAGTAAATAGATTTACAATCATATTTAGGGTAATTCTCTGACCCTATGTATTAAATTACCGAGGCAAAAGCAGATGATACATTTTATTAAAGGATAATAAGCCTGCCTTTACGAGGGGACCCTATTAGATCAGCTCTGGTACATTGTCTGCTTAATAAGAAGTATAATAGACAGGTGCATATGAATAGACTTCTTGAACTTCGTTGACGATGGCCGCTGATAGATGACCCATTTAAGAAAGCAGTGGAGGTGCGTGGGCTTTTATGAGAAACAGAGCTGCAGGGGAAGAAGAAATTTAAGCCGTTTTTGTTTACGTGGGAATCACGTCCATCCTAAGAAGGCTAAGGAATTGAATGAAGAATGGAGGATGGAGAAACAATAGATCTCTTGGGAATGATTTCTCTATAATATATTCCTTTTCCTTTTCTGTCATTTTTAAATTTGAATTTTAAAACGAGAGATACTCCAACACTTTAAAACAATTGACAGGCGACCCATTTCAACTAAATAGCCTGATATGTTATCATTTTAAAATGTCTTATTATTTGTAATGGTATTCAAATCGTCAGGCCTTAAAATTATAATGAGATGTTTGTACGGTAATGGCCAGAAGAGTTTTTAAAGGAAAAGAATTCTTTGTTGCTCTACGTTTCAGGTACCATTGGTGCCCTTCTTCAGGAGCCCTGTTTTGTAGATTTTTCTAACAAAGCGCATACGGTATACAAAATTCAATGTAAATAAATTCAATACCCAACTGCAACGCTTACTACATTGGTGAATCCAAACAGTTTTTACAAAAAAGACTCAGATAACACGAACTAGACATTATTAACAAAAAAAAAACTGACAGCACTACTCTCACTAAACACTCTCTGACTTTCAATCATGCCACTGATTTCAATTTCCATTTTAACCACTTACCCCAACCATTCAACACGTCTGCTTCTATCCGAATCCTTGTAAAATTCACCTCCATCCAAACTCTATCAATTTTTAAAAAGACAAAGAAAGCATTAATTCAACTTATAATAATATTTTTCTAACCATAAAAAAGGTACTTGCCATTAATTTGTTCTTCCAAATTTGAAATTGCCGCGCTCCACTATAAACATTTTTCTTATCCTTCCCACCTCAATAGTTTTTGTAAATTTAAAAAAAATACTTTTCATTTCAATCTCAACGTTCTCAACGTACGCTCCTCTCCTACCTTTATCTGTTCTATATTTTCTCTTATTGTTAATATCATTTTATTTAATTTACTGTCACTTCTATGTTATAATTTTTTCTGTTAATATTTCTTCAATTTAAATTTTTTTTTTTGGTATAAATCTCTGCACTTTTCTTGTAACTGCAATACTGTACAATAATGTATTTTCTCCAATAAATTACAGGGCTCCTGAAGAAGGGCACTAATGGTACCCGAAACGTAGAGCAACAAAGAATTCTTTTTCTTTAAAAAATTCCTCTGGCCATTACCGTACAAACACCTCATTATAAGTCTTATTATTTGGTTTGCAAAAATTACTAGGCTTGAAATTTTTTAAAATACTTAATTCTTAACTGCCTACTCTTTCTTAGCTATAGACAAAACGGGGGGGGGATATTATGCTCCTGCTCTCTGTTTTTTTTTAAAGAAATTTTATGTATATAATTATTGGATGGGATAACCTGATTCGTTTTTCGCTCGACAAGTCCTGTACGGTAAAGTGGAAAGTATTTTCTTTGTAATACATAAATGAGAAATCGTTTGACATCAAATATTTGCACACTAGAGTTCATTGATTTTTCAAGTTTCACAGAAATTTATTCCCAAGTTGGAATCTGCTTCATCCATCTTCAGGATGTCTTGATAAACAATGTGATACACTGTTTGACAAAAACATCCTGATGATGGGCGAAAGCCCGAAACCGGTCGATGACCACAAAAAGAAGCAGGCTATCACGGAAAATGTCTCTGATGCCTTCCAGGTCTGCGGAACCAACCACAACAACAATACTATATGTTCGATAAGTTCTTCAAAAGTAATGAACAAAGAATTATACAAATTTACTGACCAGTGTCATGTTTTTGAATGCTTATAATATCTTTAAATTTAAGCCTAATGATAGATATCTTTATTTATTTTCGCCATGAACTTCCTGCCAGAAATAAATAAAAAGCTGACGTTAATTTGTATGGATTTTATATTTTTCATTTATTCAGGTGTTGATGTAGCAGAATAATTCAAAAAGATGATTATTTCTCATTTTCGCTGACCTTTGTCATTTTCATAATTAAAAAAATATCCTCAGTTTTTCTTGAACATTTTCTTTGCTAGAATATTCACAGCTCATAAATTGGCTGCCCTACTTACTTCGACAAGCTCGGACTATGGAATAATTGAAACTGTGAGTATTTTACAACGATATTCAAAATGGAATCAAATGCTGATATAGATGGAAATGTAGTCCAGCAGGAGCGCCCGCTCTAGGTTTCATCGTCCTGGGATAAAAAGGAGAATTGTCGCCCCTTAGCTATAGTTAATAATAATAGTATGTATATGTCTTTTTAAGCAAGCCTATGCATTGTTGATTATGTGGATGGGTACACAATGCTAGATAACATCTGGTATTTTATCCGTAGTAGCATGCATATCCATTTTGTTCCTGACAGGTTTCGGATTTTCATCCATCGTCAGAGCAAATTCAGCAGGTTCGTGTAGAGAATTCACTTCAATGTAATGTTTCTGTTACACTCACACTTGTTGGTTTGTTTATGCATGTGTATGCTACTGCTATTCTGTTCAGAGAAGAATATGCATGTTCAAACAAGTTCAAGCATCGTCCTTTACAAATTCTGCTTTAATTTTTCAATAAAAATGTAAATATTTTTAGCTTTTAGATATAAACAATATAAATATGCTATGCACTGTAAATTTTTAGCGACATAAAAATTGATATGTAAAATTTTCTATTAATTGAGTATTTAATACATCAATATTTTTCTCACACTTACAGCCAAAATCGCGCTTCGGATAAATGTTTAAGATGTCCGCCACTAGAGCGTGCGCTGCGAGCAATATTTGTTTTTAGAAACCAGCAATTGGTGAGCAAGCTCTTTAATGTATTTAAATAATATATTCCAAGCAGAGATACACCTCAAGAATACACTTTATTAATACTGATATAAAAGGCAGGGGGAGTTACCTTGAGCTATCAAATTATATAGGGGTATTGCGTTAATAAATTATATTTATAGGCTGTTCAGTCAGGTGTAAAGGTCTCATAAATTACTAAGATAGAACTGTATTTTAATAAAAATAGCGTTCCACTGGTTTCAAGGATTGTATGGATTCAATAACTAGGTACCTCAATATGTTATTGGTTCAATATCTAGGTATGTAAATAACCTAATTTGTTAACAGTAATTTTTTTCCTTTCTTTTAATCCCTGATCCCTGATCCCTGATAAGCAGAAGCACATTGCAACCGTGCCAAATTTACGAAATTGTGTTTTTCATCTGAAATATGTACATGTTTTGAGGTCCCCTGAATGTTGAAAAAAAAAAAATACATTTTTAGCGAATGAACTATATGTGTTTGTGTGAAACACACAGCTTTCTCTTACTCCAGTTCTCAAAATTATAATTAACAAATTTTATAGTTTATGTACCAAATTTAATGAAAAAACGTCGAAAACTGAAAAAAACTGTTTAGTAAAAGCGCACTCCCGGTTTACTAATTTCCTTGAAACTCGGAATTTTGGTCATCTATTTATTTCTAATTAATTTTCTTTGTATGTTAGAATTGTATAATCAACTATGATAGCACTTTAGAGAAAAACATAACCCTACCCCTCCCCGAAAAGTGCCCTTAAATGAATTTTCCCAGAGAAAGTTTTTAATAAAAGTTGTAGATGTTTGTATGTTAAGTTTATATCAGAAGTTTCAAGAAAATCATCGGAACCATTTTTGAGAAAATCGCAAAAAAATGAAACAATTATTTAGTAAAGTGGTAAAGTAAACGCACTTGCGGTCATCTGATTTTTTTCAAACTCGCAATTTCAACAACATATTTAATTCTAATTAACATAATTTAGATGACAGAATTGTCTAATCAACTGAAATAGCACTTTACAGGAAAATCTAACCCCACTCCTCCCCCATAACTGCCTTTAAATGAATTTTCCCAGTGAAATGTTTCAAATAAAAGTTGTAGCAGCTGTTTGTATGTGTAGTTGATAGCAAGCTTAAAGAAAATCATGGAGCCATTTTTGAGAAAAACGAAAAAAAAAAAACAACTAGTAAAGTGGTACTTCCGGTTGAGAAATTTTGTCAGCTGACCCCATTGTCAGATCCCATGGTGATACCTAAACGGAATGTCAAGTTTCAACTTTTTACGGTTTTTCGTTTTTGAGCTATGCTGTTCACGTATATATATATATATATATAGACCATTTGCTAAAAACCACTTTTTTGGATTCAGGGGACCTCAAAACGGATATTTCCGGTGAAAACTCGATATCGAAAATTTGACCCGATTACAATACTTCCTCTTACTAGGAGTAAGAGAAAGTAAAAAAATTGAGTTAAACTTTACCAAATAAACAGCTTATATCAATCTCTTTTGTGTTGTTTTTTTGATAAACTAAAAATAAAAAAAAAAAAAATCATCAGGAAACATAGTTTAGTTCTTGGAAGTAAAATAAACATTGAGTGCTCTGTGGTTGTCTCTTACAGAATATAACAAACGTACCCTTATGGTGGGGTTCGGATACATCAACAAATTTCTTTTTACCCAACAGCTTGCAAGTAAAATAAAAATAAAAAAAATTCTACCAGATATATTCTTCACTTTGCAAATAAAATGAATACAGACTAGACACAAATACAAACGGATAATCCACACCATAAAAACTATTTTATGAAAGATAAAACATTCACTATTATTTTGGCCGTTTCTTCAGCGGCAGCTTTTTCTTTAAAGTATTCCGCTTCTTTAACTACTACTATCGATTTAACTTTTTTCTTCTGCTTTAAGAATTATTTAAAATATATTTACAGTTTACACATTACTTTTGCTTTATTACATAAAGTCCTACAGAAAAATTACATCAGCACTAATAATAAGAAAAGTTCATTTCCATAGTTTTTCTCCATTGTTCACTTGTCAGTCTGAAACTTTTCCAATTTGTAATTTTACGTTTCCAGTGTCCATAAATACTAACTTAGGAATATAGTTTTTCTTTAATAAGGCTAGTTTTAATTAGTTTGTGGTCATTTTGTAATTGATGTTTTAAGAGAAAGTTAGTGATTGTTTCACAGCAGAGCATCCTTCTCCAAAAAAAAAAAAATCTGTTGTGAAACACTCACACTCCAGTTCTCAAAATTATAATTGACAAATTGTATAGTTTGTGCACCAAATTTAATGAAATTCGTCGAAAACTGAAAAAACTGTTCGGTAAAAGCGAACTTCCGGTTTACTAATTATCTTAAAACTTGGAATTTTGGCCATCTATTTATTTCTAATTAATTTTGTTTGGATGATAGGATTGTATAATCAACTATGATACCACTTTAGAGGAAGCTGTAACCCCACCCCTCCCCCAATAGTGCCCTTAAATAAATTTTTCCAGAGAAATGTTTTAAATAAAAGTTGTAGATCTTTGAATGTGTAGTCTATATAAGGAGTTTCAAGAAAATCCTAGGAACCATGTTTGAGAAAATCGCGAAAAGGTGAAAAATTCATTTAGTAAAATGGTAAAGTAAATGCGCTTCCGGTCATTCGATTTTTTTCAAACACGGAATTTCAACAATACATTTAAATCTAATTAACATTATTTAGATGACAGAATTGTATAGTAAGCTGAAATAGCAGTTTAGAGGAAAACCTAACCTCACCCCTCCCCCAAAAGTACCCTTAAATAAATTTTTCCGGAGAAATGTTTCAAGTAAAAGTTGTAGATCTTTGTATGTGTAGTTGATATGACAAGTTCGAAGAAAATCGTGGGAGCCATTTTGGAGAAAATTGCAAAAAAGTAAAAAAGCCAACTAAAGTGGTACTTCCGGTTAAGGAATTTTGACAGGTAACGTATTTTCAGATTCCATGGTGATACCTAAACGGAATATCAAATTCAAATTTCTATGGTTTTTCGTTTTTGAGCTTTGCTGTTCACATACACACACACACACACACACACACACACACACACACAGATCATTTGCTAAAAGCCACTTTTTTGGACTCATGGGACCTCAAAACGGTTCTTTCCGGTGAAAACACGATATCGAAAATTTAACACGATTACAATACTAGCTCTTACTAGGTGTAAGAGAAAGTAAAAAAAAATTTTGTTGACACAATGGTACTACTAAACTGTTACTGTTCGGTATTTTAACTTTGGCTGATTGATATTTCGGAGTAATATAAGTGGCACTCCAATTTTCAAATTTAGAATGTGATGTGGTAATCCAGGAACATCGAGTGAATTAAGAAATTCTGTTGGAAAATTCACTACTTCACTTTGGTCCCTCACGGAGTCAATGGATTTGTATGTTCATATCGAGAACGTCGACATTTTTAGCCGCTAGAATGGCTCTTCCGCTTAACCATGCGTGATTTTGATAATTTGTTTCGATGCTTTGGAATACCTTATCTACTAATTCTTACAATGTTGCAGAAATTAGATGGGAAGTTGATTTTTCCCGTTTCTGGATTTGTAGGAGCAGTGCCGTTACCGAGTTCGAGTAATTGTATTAAAAATATGGCACCTGTTGGATCGTTTTGAAGTTGAACCTTCATATTCGTTGTTAAATGATTTTTTTTTACTGTGCTCCAAAGAATTGAATATTTCAAGCAGGCATGCAATTCATCAGCTGGTGTTGAGCGAGGTATAATGGAAGCGTTTGCCTGAAGTCACCTGATAGTAACACCAATGCTCCACCAAATGGAACCTGATTATTTCACGGTTCAGTTAAGAGCTGAAGGCGTTGTTCTACCTCCTTCCATCAATGTGGCAGCAATACCTGACTAAGCACGTGCTACCGCAATATGGCCGTTTGAACGGATTTTAGCTCGGAATTTCTCGTTTCCGTAGGAACTTCGGAATAGAGGTACTTATAAGTAGTTGAGAAAGAGGTTCAGAGAGCGCGCCACCATTGCTACGCGCCTGAGTCTGTCTATTTCTGCCAACCTCGGAATTTCTCATTTCCGTGAGAACTTCGGCGTAAAAAGTATATATAAACACTCTTATATAGAAATGCAACGTTGTGTAAAATTTCAAGTCAATCCATCGACTACTTTTCGAGTTTTGCGGCCACAAACATACGGATGCTGAATTTTTATATATATATAGATATACAGTTCATTGAATATTTTCATTCAATATAATTATATATTCATTTATTTTTTCCTGTTTTTATTAAACAGTTATGTTTTTCCAAAGAAAGGTTATGTTTATGTCAGTAATTTTATAAATTTAATAGTATTTTTACTATTACTAAAACGTATATCATTTCAGCAGGTTTAAAAAAAAATGTTTTTTTTTTTTAATCTACTTCTAATAAAAAATA
This sequence comes from Triatoma infestans, assembly GCA_011037195.1. Taxonomy (NCBI): domain Eukaryota; kingdom Metazoa; phylum Arthropoda; class Insecta; order Hemiptera; family Reduviidae; genus Triatoma; species Triatoma infestans. Next base: position 66,793 of record JAAEAF010002860.1, on the reverse strand, counting down.
TTATATTTTCAGATAAAATAAGAGGGCAAATTGGTTCAGAAAGTAGGTTAGGGCCAGAGTTGGGTTGCCATGGATACAGTTTTATTAAAATATTTCTGCTCTCACGTAATACTAATATTAATGAACAAATAAAATAGGTTCTGTAACGAGAGAACACTGTGTCCGGAGACCTGGCAGTGCATTTGAGAAAGCTCCAATGACCATAGATGTTGACTCGTGTTTAAACTAAAAAAAAAAAATAATAAAAAAAACTAGGAGTTTAACAAAGAATAGGTGAGAATATGAGTACAATAAGTTTGGAATATTGATCATTCACCTGTTTATTTCATTTAAAGATCAAAGAAGTTCAACTATTGGATAATATTGTATGATAGGTGATCCCTTCTTTTTGATTCACGTATCCATATACCCTCATTATTATCTTTTCTTTATGTATTTTATTTTTTTAAACATATAACTTTCCAATTTTTTTTGTACTAGTGTAATTCAATTTTTTAAATGAATTTTCTCGGAAAAACTTCCAAACAAAAGTGATAGACCTCTGTTCTGTGCAGTATGAATACCAAATTGACAGCGGACCGTGTTTCTGTGGAGAAAATCACAAAAAATGGGGAAAAAATTCAATTTACATTTCCAGTTAACCGATTTTATTCAAACTCAGATTGTGGCCTGTATTACATTTTGAGTCCTATGAGTGTTTATTCACATATTTTTTTTAAGAGTATATTCTATGTTAACAGTACATGAAACCAGAAAAAAATTAATATATGACCAAGGTATCTGAAAAAAAAGTTTTTAGTCAGAATCCAGAAGTGCTACTTTTCTGATCTGGTTTTTCTATTCCTTTTTTTCTCAAAAACATCTCCAATGGTCGCAATACACAAACCTGTTTTACTAAGTTTATTTCAAAACATTTATTCCGGAAAATTGAATTTTAGCTAATTTCCCTGGGGCGCAAGAGATGTGACATTAAACATTTCTGTAACTGTCATTTCAATAAAATGCTCTGTTATACCAGCTGTATAATATTAAGTTTAGCAGTAAATATATTGCTGAAGTTCCGAGTTTGAAGAAATTCAGAACAATTATCGTGAGATTTTCGTAAATATCTCTCCAACAGCTGCTACAAAGATTTCCTTTAATCCTGAAATGCTAACTGCATATATATGTAAACTTGTCACTTTTATTCGTAACATTTATGTAGGATAGGGTATATTTCTGGAGGATTTATGATCTGTTAGGATAGACCTCCAGAGCCCGGATTTACAAATAAGCCTATGTAAGTTTTAGTTTAGGACCTTGATTTCCAAGATGCCGCCAAAATTTCTACAAAAAAGGAAATTGAAGTCAAATTTTGTAATGATAATTTTTGTCGCTTTATGGTTTGAAGGCATTGTTCCAGATTTTGCGATAAAAAGGAGAAAAAAAAGCGAATTTTTATATATATATATATGTATGTATGTATCAGTTTTGCCCCTTATTATTTGATCAATATAGGTTTGTTTCAGGAGTCTAGGCTAAAGAAACTTCAAATTTACAGCTGTTTCCTTTTTAAAAATTGTACCTTATTTTATTATAATGGGTGTTGTAAATACTTTTTAATAATAAAACATTTATTATAAAAATTAATAATGTTTACCTTAATTCGCTTCTTTTATGTTTGACTCCTAAAATTGTAAAGGGTTCAGCTTAGGGTCCTGCTTACTCCTGAATGTTTAATATTGTTGTGGCTTATAGAAGCGCTGCCTTGTGCTGTATAACTATATTCAGAAAGCTACAATGTAACAAGTTTCAGCAAAAAGTATGTATGGTTGCTGTATGTATGGTTTGCACTATCAATATTTATGTATAACTTTAATGACAGCATAATGGTTTAGTAAAAATACCATCTTTGATGAAAATTTGTCAGTTATAATTAATTACAATAACTGAAAGTCTTGAGATTATTTTAACCACTGTAACTTGTTTTGGATAGCAAAAATTAATTACCTATTAAAAACTTTAAAGTAATGAATAGCCTGCGCAGTCTGGCGTTTGAATTGAAAATTACTGAATTGCATATGTTGCCATAGAGTGCGCATGTGCTGCATTTTAAGATGAAGGAGGTTGTAAACTTTCTTCTATGTAAAATGATGGGGATTTTTTTTTTAAACAATTATTTTTTATTTTCTCTTATTTAATAATATTCGTTGTTGTTTTTTTTTTTTTAAATTACTATAGTTTTGTAGTGGTAAGATTGTTATGTTATTTTTGAAGAGCTTTTGGACGAATATTTTAATATTTGAACTATTTTCTTAATTATGATGCTGTAATCTGAACAGGCCCCTCGTTATAAATCATTGTTGTATCTTATTTTGTAGACAAACAATGCAACCATATTTTCAATTCCATACAAATGTTCTTAATCCTTCTAACTATTGCCTTTTTAAATCCCGTTTTAATTAGAATTCTTGTTTATACAACATATCCATCTGGAAATGAATTTTTTTACTACAAAATTAGTATTTATTTAAAATTTTCAAGAACACTAGGAGGAATTATTCTGTTTTAAGATGTTTCTGGATAGACCAGATATTGATGAACTTTTTGAAGTTATTTGGTTGCTTCCTTTCTCTTCTTACAGGTCCAAGTAGCTAGATTATTGCTATTTACCATTAATTGTTATAAAATAGGACTTAAATAGCTTACCTTCACGATTAAAGATTGTCAACAATCTTAACTGTTGTTTACATTTCAAGAGTATTAGTTTGATTCCTGTTTGCTTATTTTGTCCAAGCATTCCTAGAGGAAGCGTTTTTGTTAAATTGTTTCATATTCAGCAATAAGAAAAAAATGAAAAAGGAGTAATTTTGTACTATGAAAAATATTGATTATTATAACATAACATTGAAGAAATGCCCTATAGATTTTTTTTTCTAAAGAAATCAGTGAAAGGTTTTAAACAGTTTGAAGGTAAAATTATTAGCATTCTTTGAAGGTTTACTCCTATATATCGTGAGGAGGTCATAACAGGTTTGCTATGCCATTAAATAAGACCGGAAGTGTGTATGGTTCTTGTTTTCTTTTTTTTAATCAACACACTTGCTTAAGTCATTTGTCAAGTTTGAAATTTTTAAATGTCCGTTTCAATTTGTTTTTTCCGTTAAATTGTCCAGAGATTGGTGTCCCAAGGAATTAATTACCAGAATGATAGATGGCGCAAGCGTCGTTTTGTATTGGTTATATTATACATTGTTCAGAATAATATTTCTTAATTTAATTTAATCATCTTATTTCATATGTTCAACATAAAATGACATTGGAAACATGTCAGACTTTCGGTACATCTGACTGGACATAAAAGTCTTTCACTTGTGTTTCAATTTGAAATAATTAGCCAAGAAAATTATCGAGGGTATATAATTGAAAGTTTACTTTGAATTGATTTAATTTGCTCTTACTATTTAAAACCTAGATTTGGCATTTCACAAAGTTTTCTATGTAACAACAAACTATTTTAAAATGAAAATTTTCAAATTAAAAAAAAAAACATCATTGAATCAAGGTTTGAAGCAATCATGATTTAGTTTTATTGTCTTATAATGCTAATGCCTGGAAATTATTATGTTTTGCAATTTTTTGAAGGAATTTTTCTGTACAATAATTATTGCCAAGTTGTGAGCAAATTGCTCTATTACAATTTTACAGTATTATGTAATGAACATGTTTTGCTAATAATAAAAATTAACATTCCGCGATTAAATATTGAAAGAAAAATTTGCAACATTTTTTTATACTTATAAATTGCTTCTTTCTTTTTTTTCTTGTTTTTTAGATAACTCCATGAGAATGAGTGTTTCCTAATGTGCTTTCCCATATTTATTCTGTTGGACTAGACATTGTGAAAAATCCGAGTATGAATGGAAATTATCAATTGAAATTTGAAAACTATATAAAAAGACATTTGTCGTTAATAGTTTTAGATCAGTTTTTTTTTTTTTATTATTTTCTTTCTCACATTTTTACTTTCTCTTACTGCGATCATGTCCAATTTGAAAAATATATGACCTGAAGGTCTCTTGAGAATGGAAGGTTATTTTATAGAAATTGGCAGAGGATTTTTTTTTTTTTTTTATGGTTAATGTATTATTTACAATATTTATTAAGTTACAAAAAATCTTTCTCTTCTCACTCATGCGCTTTCTCTTATTGTAATAAATATTTAATTGAATTTTTGGTTTTAGTTTTGTTTATTTATCAAATTTACAACCTACAATGTTATTACTTATTACAATAAGTAAATGTGAGCGTAGGCCCTGGCTTCAAGGCGGTGGCCAATGCCTCTTTTCCTGGTCTTATTACTCCTCCTCTTCCTGTGGCGGGAGGTCCCTTAGCCACTGGCGTTTTAAACATCCGGGTGGATTCCCGGAGGAATGGTTAGGGAAGTCAGGTTAGTGACGTGCTGGTTGTTTTCCTAGTTTGCTATAGAATCTTTTGTAAAGTTGCTGTGTTAAGTACATGTACAAATGGGATCTGTAAGGTCAGTATGTAGCGTCATGTTAGAAACAGTATGGGCATTGTGTAATTGTTCGCACTAACTTCTTCTGTATGGCTTGTATCCGTTTAGTGTGTGCCGGATTGGACCTGAAAATATATATATAAAAAAAATTAATACGTTTAATTGGGTTTGAAATAAAAAAGAAGGCGAGATAAGGGGGATAATATACATGTTTACCTGAGTGTTACTTGTGTGGCAGCATCCTCTGTTTCAATCAAATTTAAAGTTTAACCTAATTAACATATACTCTAGAATCTACGCCTCCCCCCCACATTGCAAACAAAAGTGATATCTGAAGTAAAATCCGGTTGATCGTGTTTAAAAACAGTATTTCCAGGTGTTTGCGATTATTTACTCCATAAAATACAACGCCAGATTTCACACACTAACTGAATACAGAAAATTGTCACTTTTGTTGGAAAACTATTTTCCGAGTCAGTTCATTTAAAGAAGTCTTTTGCATGAAAGGGAAGGCTATGCATTCCACAAAAAAAGTCGCCTTTTTTGAAGTTTAGATTCTCCCATTGGTAATGAAATCGATGGCAAGCAAACATTTAAGTAAAAAAAAAAATCTGGTGTGGTACACCCACACAACTTTCTCTTACTCCTGTTCTCAAAATTATAATTGACAAATTTTATAGTTTTTACCAAATTTAATGAAATTCGTCGAAAACTAAAAAAAATGTTCAGCAGTAGCCCACTTCCGGTTTACTAATTTTCTTGAAACTCGGAATTTCGGCCAACTATTTATTTCTGATTAATTTTGTTTGGATGATAGAATTGTATAATCAACTACAGTAGCACTTTAGAGCAAAACATAACCCCACCCCTCCCATAAAAATGCCCTCAAATGAATTTTCCCAAAGAAATGTTTTAAATAACAGTTTTAGATCTTTGTTTGTTTAGTTTATATATGAAGTTTAAGAAAATCGCGAAAAAGTAAAAAAATCATTTAGTAAAGTGGTAAAGTAAACGCACTTCCGGTCATCCGATCTTTATCAAACTCGGAATTTCAACAACATATTTAATTCTAATTAACATTATTTAGGAGACAGAATTCTCTAATAAACTGATATAGCACTTTAGATGATAACCTAACCCTACCCGTCCACCCTTAAATAAATTTTCCCGGAGAAATGTTTCAAATAAAAGTAGTTCTTAGTAAGTATAGTTGACAATTACAAGTTTGAAAAAAATTGTTGGAGCCATTTTTGAGAAAATTGCAATAAAGTACAAAAAAAAAACTAATAAAGTGGTAATTCAGGTTGAGGAATTTTGACAGATCACGTTTTGTCAGATTCCTTGGTGATACCTAAACGGAATATCATGGTTCAACATTCTACGGCTTTTCGTTTTTGAGCTATGCTGTTCACATACACACACAGAGACCATTTGCTAAAATAACTTTTTTGGACTCAAGGACTTCAAAACGGATATTTCCGGTAAAAACTCGATATCGAAAATTTGACACGATTGCAATCCTTCCCTTACTGGGAGTAAGAGAAAGTAATTATAAGTTTGAAGAAAAATTTGACATTTGTAATTCTGTAAACTGCATTGAGGAAAATTTGTTAAGCGTTTCACTGTTTCACACCAGATTTTTTTTTTTTTTTTAATCTGCGAACTTGCATTTTTGTAGAGAAATAATTGGAACATTATATAAGTTGTTGCAGAATGAATATATTAGCGTTGTAACAAAAGGTGCAGGCATTTCTTCCGTTTGCTTGTGAACAAAAAAAAGATCGTTATTTCTTTAACCTTTGTTATATACAATGGCTATATTTGTTATATAAACATGGCTGAATTAAATTTTGAATTGCGGCCAATCTCAAGTTCATTACAAAGGATTCAAAGTGATTGGCTAATATCTCATATGGCTCTCTCTTGTCAATTTTATAATTCTATTTGATAAAACTCGTTTCAGATGTGGTATTTTTACTAAATTTTGGCTAGAATTTTATACTTAATTATTTCGATGATGGAACCGTCCAGTATTATTTAAAACAGCATTTCAGATGGAAGATTAAAGATTACCTTCGAATATTAATTTTTACTTTGTCAGTACTGTTGCTGGTAAAAGAGTTTACGGGTATTGAAATCGTGTGAAATTTTCCATATCGAGTTTTCACCGGAAACACACGTTTTGAGGTTTATGATTTCTCAAATAATCTGAAGACTATTATAATTTAATAGAAATTACGTTTTTCATTTTAACTATGTAAATTTGCAGTAAGAGAATGTCACGTGAGTATTTCTCATCAGATATTTAATCAAATAAAATATTTCTTCAACCAAATTAAACCTTTTTTAGACATAATTAACTTCTTTTTTCAGACAGTTAAACCTTTACCATTTAAAAAGTTAAAACTTTACATTATTTCTCTTACTGCAATTATATATATATATATACTTTAGTGATCCCCGAGCCGGCCTACCATTATAGCTGAAGCATGATAAGTACGTATGATGGTTTCCGCTTTGAAGATTTCAGAATAAAATTCGTCAAACGGAAATAGTAAATTTATCGTAATCGTTTTTTTTTCTTTCTGAAAAAAAAACCCTTAGGTATTGCAAATTTTTTTCAGATTTTTCGAAATTAAGTTCTTCACCGGAAATGCGTGTTGAGTAAGAAAAAAATGTCTCAAAATGGAATAATCGTAGGAAGCTCAAACTTGATATTCCGTTTGCGTGCGACTTTGTTGCATGTTTCTTTTCCAGTTTTAGTTTTCCGCAACTTTTTTCGGAAATATCTCCAATATTTCCTTTAAACTTCGTATAATATCTACAGACATAAATATCTATATAAAATACTCAATTGTGAAAACTATTGCGATATTAATGTCATCGATATTTTAAAATAAGGTTTAACTAATTACGTATTTGAACTCTTATTTTTTAAGTTTGTAAGTTTGCATGAAAAATTAATTCTAATTGATATCATAACAACTTTTTAAGTCACTTTATATTTTAAGTAGATTCCAAGTTTTATCCTGCATTTATAATTTTTTCTTTACTGTATGTAATTTTCAACTTTTTTGCACGTTTTTACAAACTTTTTGACTCTTTTTTTTGCGTAGAACTTTTGAAAAACAAGTTTAGCTTCATACTTCTCAACTAAATCTTCTGTGTAAACATTACATGCTATAAATGGAGAACTCCGGATACTGTTTCTCTTAAAATCTTGAAATTTATGTTAATGTCTAATTTAATATTTGATTTTCAGCTTTCAAGACATATTTTGGGCCGCTTTTTTGACCTGAAGCAAGCATACTTACTCACATATAAATCTGATGAGATAAATCATTTGAACTTAGTTTAGCGTAATTTTTTGTCAATTGGGATATCAGCCTTCCTTTTTTTATAAGTGGCCACTGTATAATTTCTGTGCAGTTCTTTATAATATAAAGGGCGGCAGCAAATATTTAATAAAAAGATGAAATCTATGTGTAGATTCAAAATATGAATACAAACAGATTCTGACTTATTGGAAGTATTCCTCAAATGTCGGTAATTACAGAAATACATTATTTCATGTTTGTATTTATGGGTGTAAACGGCAAAACTTAAAAAACTAAAAAAAGCAAATAATTCAAAACTTGTTATTTCCATATCATGGAAATCATTAGGTGATTACACAGGAACTTATCCATCAAGTCCGTCCTTCTGGAAATGTAACTTTATAATACTGAGATGTATTTTTCAGTTTTCAGTATTTTTACTTTATACTGTTACTTCCTAGTTAGAGGAAATATTGGGAATCGTGTCAAATTTTCGATATAGAGATTTCATCGGTCCCCTGAATTCGAATAAGAGGTTTTTAAAAATTGGTCTGTGTATGGTCAGCATAACTCAAAAAGTGAAAATTCCAGTAAGTTCAATCGTGATATTTAGGTTAGTTCCATCAAGAGACCGGCCAGTAAAAAGTTTTGGTCAAGATCGGTCAACCGAAAGTACCACTGTAATGATTTTTTTTTTTTCCAGTTTTGGAGATTTTCTTGAAGCTCCAACGATTTCCTTTAAAGTTTATATATCAACTTAAACATACAGAGGGATGCAACTTTTATTTCAGATATTTTCATTCAAGCGATGTTTTTGAGGAGAGGCTGGGGCCGCTTTTATCAAAAGTCCTATTTTAATTCACTGTATGATTCTATCATTCATTAATCAGCATTAATTATGTTGCGAAAATTTCAAATTGAAGAAAATCAGTTGACCGGAAATGCGTTTTAATGAACAGTTTTTTCTTATTTATTTCTTTTTTTTTCTGCGATTTCATTACACTTGGTATTTCCTAATAAATCCACCGACTTTATCACTTCTGTTTTTTTTTTTTTCAAAAAGTGTCATATGAGTGTTTTGTACCAGATTTTTTTTCTTGTTAATTTAGATGCAATGATAAACGTTTCTGTAAAACATAGAAAGAACTATGGTGTGAAACACTCACACAACTTTCTCTTACTCCAGTTCTCAACATTATAATTGACAAATTTTATAGTTTGTGTACCAACTTTAATGAAATTTGCGGAAACTGAAAAAACTTTTCAGTAAAAGCGCACTTTCGGTATACTAATTTTCTTGAAACTCGGAATTTTGGCCATCTATTTATTTCTAATTAATTTTGTTTGGATGATAGAATTGTATAATCAACTATGATAGCACTTTAGAAAAAAAACATAATCCCACCCGTCCCCCCATAGGGACCCTTAAATGAATTTTCCAAGAGAAATGTTTCAAATAAAAGTTGTAGATATTTATATGTGTAGTTTATATAGGAAGTTTCAACTGTCGGAGCTATTTTTGAGAAAATCGCAAAAAGTAAAAAAAAAAAAACAACTAGTAAGGTGGTACTTCCGGTTGAGGTATTTTGACAGATGCCATGGTGATACCTAAACGCAATATCTAGTTTCAACTTTCTACGGTTTTTCGATTTTGAGCTAAGCTGTTCACATATATATATATACACACATACACACACACACACACACACACACACACACAGACCATTTTTTAAAAACCACTTTTTTTGGTCTCAAGCGATCGCAAAACGGATATTTCCCGTGAAAACCCGATATTGAAAATTTGACACAATTACACAATACTTCCTGTTACTAGGAGTAAGAGAAAGTAAAAATAAAAAGTAAAGTCAGAATTTCAGTTGATGGATTTTGCTCGATATCTTCGTGGCTTTTCGTTTTTTACTTTGTCTTACTCCTTAGTAAGAGGAAGTATTGTAATCGTATCAACTTTTCGATCTCGAGTTTTCAATGGAAATATCCGTTTTGAGATCCCCTGAGTCCAAAACAGTGGTTTTTAGCAAATGGTCTGTGTGTGTCTGTGAACAGCATTGCTCAAAAACGAAATACCGTAGAAAGTTAAAACTTGATATTAGTTTAGGTATCACCATGGGACCTGACGGAGTAATTATCTGTCAAAATTCCTCAACCGGAAGTACCACTTTACCAGTAGTTTTTTTTTTTTACGTTTTTGCAATTTTCTCAAAAATAGCTCCGACGATTTTCTTTAAACTTGGTATATCAACTACACATTCAAAGAGCTACTACTTTTATTTGAAACATTTATCCGGGAAAATTCATTTAAGATCACTTCTTGGGAAGGAGTGGGATTAGGTTTTCATCATATCTGCTATTTCAGTTTATTAGACAATTCTGTCATCTAAATAATGTTAATTAGAAATAAATATGTTGTTGAAATTCCGAGTTTGAAAAAATCGGATATCCGGAAATGCGTTTGTTTTACTAAATGATTTTTTTCACTTTTTCGCGATTTTCTCAAAAATGGCTCCGAAGATTTTCTTGGAGCTTTGTATATACATAGATCTACATCTTTTATTTGACACATTTCTCTGGGAAAAGTCATTTAAGGGTACTTTTAGGGGAGGGGTGGGATTATGTTTTTCTCTAAAGTGCTATCACAGTTGATTATACAATTCTATCATCCAAACAATATTAATTAGAAATAAATAGATGGCCAAAATTTCAAGTTTTAAGAAAATTAGTTAACCGGAAGTGAGCTTATACTGAACAGCCTTTTCATTTGTCGACGTATTTCGTTATATTTGGTACACAAACTATAAAATTTGTCAAATTATAATTTTGAGAACAGGAGTAAGAGAAAGTTGTGAGTGTTTCACACCAGATTATTTTTTTTAGATATTCTGCTAATAATCACACACACACATACCAGACCATTCGCTTGAAAATTTTTTTTTTATTCAGGGGCCTGTAAGACGAGCATTTCCGGTGGAATGTTAATTTCGAAAATCTGGCATGGTCGCAATACTTCCACTTACTAGGACTAAAGAAAACACTTTTTACTAGGAGTAAGATACATATATATATATATAAAAAATGGGAAAAATAAATTTTTTTATACAAATGTCTCCATTTATTTACATTTTGATAAATCAGTTAGGTACACATCTATAATACAATAAATTATTTATTTTCTCTTCTTTCACTATACAACAACATTTGAGAAGTTATAATTTCTTAATTTCATTTAATTTTGTCTAATTATAGAAATTCTGTTCTTTTTTTTTTATTGTTACGAATTTTTTTTAAAATGTCTTTTTCAATTTGGTAGCCATTATCAATCAAGTATTTGGCAGCAAGTACGTCATGGCGGACTTGCTACTATCTTAACGAATACAGTACATTTTTAACGAATATTCGAAAACGTTTAAATATTTGACGTTTGAATACTCATAAACATTTTTAATAAAAAAAATACTCTTAATTTTTCTTTAAATGCAAGTAAATACTTCTTGCGGTTCTAATTAAAGTTATTAAAGACAAATATCGTAAGAAATTTAATAACTATTATCACATTGTAAAAAGTTTAAGGAGAGGGGGAGAATAAAATGTGTGTTTTTTTTTTCTTTTTAATCACATTTTGCCATTTGTATGACATGAGTGGCACTGGGGTGAAGTATGATAAGAAAGGTGGGTTTTTCCTCCTTTTTTTAAAAAAAAATATATAATTTACAAATTTACAACAAAAGGTAAAATAAAAATTAAAAAGGCACTAGTAAGTAGTTTTAGGCGCGCAATGCGTCAATTAATATGGAACTAATGAGTGTTCATTTTAAGATAAAGAAATCATTATAGATTAGAAGCACCAGGTATTTTCATATATTTAGATTTATCTGGCCGTGGTGAATGTCTTTTAGCGTAAACTACAGCACCAATACAGCCGGCGGTCATTGTAGCACCAATGGCTAACAGTAACGTGAAAATCGGTCCAAAATGATTACTAGAATAAGTAACAGCAGCGTTTACAGATGGTTCTAACGGTTGCATTACAAAACTTCGTCTCTTCGCTACCAGCCGTTCACCATATTTATTCAACAGATCCATGATGACACCGTTTGTCCAGCCGAATCCCAACTGGATTTCATATTCCCCACCGCCACCATGACCACCAATCACTGTTGCATCATATTTTTCATACATGGCTTTGTTTGGTTTATAAGCTTTATAATTACTTTGTACCCATTTTTCGGCCAATTCAAACGCTAAACGTTTTGAAAAAGTTGTGTTTACATTTTCAAGGCCCGTGATCAAAATATATTGGTGCGGAGGCCACGCGTTTGGATAGTCCCATTGTTCGCCGCTATGTTCCAGTGTTGCTGGCACACCGCCTAAATAGTCCAAAACTTTTCTTTTAACTAGATATTTGATCACATTGTCTGTGTAATCAACTTTTTTATCAGCTGGATAGCAATTCGTCCATAATGGTAATAAATTGCTCGGGTAGAAATAGTCCCTTTTCTTTTTGAATAACAAATCATAGTCCAACCAAGCGCCCACTTCTGGATGCCATAAAATTTCATCAACAGCTTCCAACCATTGATCACTTATCTTCTCATACACTTCTGCCTCTTTTTGTCTATTCAAAATTTTAAAAAATTTCGACAGCAATTTTGCATTCCAATAGATTATAGCGTTCAAATCTACCGGCACAATTGATTTTACATTAATATCAGTCAGATTGCCTTGGTTTGTTCCTTTATCATTTATAAACCATCTAGTGGAAAAATCCCAACCAGATTCTGCGGCCGATTTCAATTCTGAATAAAATATGTCCCTATCTTCTTCTTTGATATACCGTGCTGTTTCTATATCTTCACGATAGGATTCCGGCCTAGGCCCGTATGAACTATCCTGATATCGGCAAAGTGTGTAGTTTCTACCATTTTTACTAACTTCAACCTTACGATTTCTTATCCAAAATAGAAATTCTTTTTCTAGAATTTTGATATTTTGTTCAAGAAATTCCGTATCATTTGTGTATTCTAAATAGCTGTCCACCATTGGTATGAACAATGGCGGTTGGGATCGCATTAAATAATAGATTCTTCCACCGTTCGGTATAAGACCATATCTATCCACGATTGATACAAAATTATTTAGCATTCCTTTTACTGTATCATACATTTCTGATAATAACAGTCCATGTACAATCCAATATGAGTCCCAATAGTAGAATTCACGAAATCTTCCGCCAGGCACAATAACCGGATTCGGTACTGGTATTATAGAATATAAATGTGAATTTATATAGACATCATCTTTCATCTTTCTACCCAAATATTTCCAAAGTAAGTGCAATTCTTCAGCCCATTTTTTCAGCGCCCTGTCGTTTATCTTCTTTAGGAATTCTGGTGATTCATGCCAATCGGATGGTTGCCATTCTTCAAATTCACTGCCGGCTGGTTCGAAATTTTCTTTTAGAAATTCTCTTAACTCTTTCACTGTTGGTTCATCGCAAGTATCTTCCATTAGTTTGTTGAATTGTTTCAATATTTGCGTACCGTTATATTTCATTTTCATGTCGACAAATGTTTTCGAATCTGGGAATATTTTCGCCATCTGTATTGTATGTAATAAATTACCATGGCAATAAATCTCACTAGGACAAGGTGGTTCTAATAAACAAATACTATCTCCCTCCGTACCACTACTACTACTAATACTAATATGAGTGGATGAAGACACTAAACTAAAGAGGGCTCCTAGTAGTAAGGTAAACAACAGGGTCGCTCTAGTCATTTTTGTTTGTACTAATAATTAACTTCTTAAGAAAATACTGCTTCTATTAATTAATTCACTGATGCTCCCTGTAAATTAAAATAAATAATACTAAATTAATATAGCGTGAAACTACATTATTAGATAATAGACTAGTAAGCATTAGTCTGCCCTTTCTTACCTGTGATAAAGAGAAGTGCTAAAATTTAAATATCCTAAAGGTGCTATCCATCTGAAACAAAGGATATAATAATTAGTATCAGATAGAATTATCAATGAGTAAACAAGGTAAAAGTAAAAATGCTGCAGCTAATGTCGGCCTAAGTTTAATCACACACATACAAACACCAATTTTTAAAAACCACTTTTTCGGATTCAGAAGACTTCAAAACGTGTAATTCCGGTATAAACTCTGTATCGAAAATTTGAAACGATCCAATACTTGTTCTAAAATAGCAGTTAGAGTAAATAAAAACTGTATAAAAAAATGTATTAATTGCACACAGAGAAGGTCTTGGATGTATCTACTACATACCATTATTTCTTTTTTTCTTTCTTACATCTTACAGTTTTACTGTTTACAAAAATATAAATATTACGTCTTAAAAATTTTACCATCAACAAACTCTTGTGAGATCCAATATAAATCTTAAAAAGAAAAAAAATTTCAGAAAACGTTCCCCACTTTAAACTAACTTATTAATCCAATTATTATATCTCACACCAACTGTTTTGTTTGTTTACCATAAAACTAATAAACAAACAAATTTAATTGGCACAAGAAAATTAATCAACTTTTGTTCTTTTCCTCCTCCTACTACTACTACCAAAGACGAGATGGCGATTTCCTTTCATAACCAAAACAACAAACAAGCGTAAAGAAGAAGTGACCTTGTAAAATCCTCATCTCCTCTCTTCTTTGCTTTGTTATTTATTATAGAATATTATTTATACAGAAAACATTAAAAACAAAAAAAAATGCTCATATCTTGAGATTGTTGTTATTATTACGTCATTCAATAAAGAAATCTAGCAAATCGTACAAAAAAAAAATACAAAAAGTTACATAAACAACGATTATTAAAAATTAGTTCAAGAAAATATTAAAATATTTTATATTCTTTATAATATATACTGCGACCAAAAGAAGTCTCAAACAAAAACAAAGACTCCCTCCTCACAGCACTAGCCAGGATTCGGTGGTATACAGCCTTAAGTCTGAAGCTTGCTCAAAATTGGGCCCCTCCTTTAACTGAGAACTTCCCTAGCAAATGCTGCTACCAGCCACCAGTTTGCCCCTGCTCGCCAACATCGTCCCGTCCTGCGACTGGCAGTAAGAAAAGTATTGCGATGGTGTCAAATTTTCGAAATTGAACTTACACCGGAAATACTCTTTTCAGCTCAATATTCAATTTCAACCGGAAGTACCATTTTACTCGAAATAGATTTTCGCCAAAAAAAGGTTTTCAACAATTTTAAACTTTGTCCCTTTTATTTAAAACATTTTTCTCCTTTCTCTTAAGAGGGGAGCGTGTCAAATTTTCCAAATCATGTTTTCACCGGAAATACCTTAAAAAAAAAAAAACAGTTGTAAAACCTTAACACGTGTGATTCTCTAACATGAATGCAATTTACATAGTTATAATTGACAAATCTTATTTTAATCCTATTAATTATGTTTAACTAATCTTCAATTTACCTGAATATAAACTTTATAAAAGGACTTTTTTTGGGGGGGGAAAGCATAACCACCGGACTCTCACAAAATCTCTCTTATATGAATTTTTTCGGACAAATGAAACTGATAGATCAGGTGTTCCCTGATCCTACAAATACCCAGTGAGGAAACCTGTCAGCAGTATGCGAAGCATATTTTTACGTAGACTGATATATATATACGCTTCAGATCTTTTCAGATTATAATCGCCCAGACCGATCTTAGCAAGCTTCACTCTTAGAAAGGTTTTTCAAAGCTGCGCTTCTCTTCGGTGAGACTAGTTGTTTATCCTACAAAAGAGATCAGATTCCATAAAAGGGAATTCAGCGCCTTTCCTTACCAGGGTGTCAGCCATTTCATTACCTTCCACGTCAACATGACCTATCACCGAGAGGATTATTATTGGGGGGGCGGGGATTGCCTATATCATTTAAGAACAAACAATAGACGTACATAAAAAATCTAACGAGTAAATAAAATTTCTCGGATGTAATCTGTTGAGTAATTTAGCCAAAAAAAAAAAAGTGAATGGTTGTGATTTTTTATAATCTATATAATTTCAATTACGACATGGACTAAGGTAACATTGAATGAATCATACTGGAGATTATCTCCTACTGTGACCTTAATAATTAAATACAATCTAAATAGCAACATTATATATACACACACATATATATATATATATTATATATATTGCCTTCTTTGCACAGCCTATCTGTTTTGCATAACCTTGGCCTCAATTTACATATACTGATGAATCTTCCTCCTCTTACTAACCACCTCCCACTCTATCTCTCTCTATTTTCAAATTGCATTTTATTTAATAAAGTTTAATATATCTGATTTTCTAAATATAGACACCAGTATTTATGTATTGTGTGTGTGCGCGTGGGTAACCTCAGCTGGTTGATCACAATACAATCAGATGTGTCCAGTCTAGATTAAATTAGAGTATCCGCTTCCCCACCTCATCAAAAAGACAGTTTTCTCATAATACAGTTCAATATGGTGAATAATAAAAAAAAAAATCTGTATAAAACACTTACACAACTTTCTCTTACTCCAGTTTTCAAAATTGTAATTGACACAAACTGTATAGTTAGTATACCAAATTTAATGAAATTCGTCGGGTGTTTTTATGGAGAAAATCACAAAACTAATATAAACTGTTCAGTAAAAACACACTTATAATTTTCTTGAAATTCGGATTTTTGGCAATCTATTTATTTCTAATTAATATTATTTAGATGATAGAATTGTGTAAACTGAAATAGCACTTCAGAAGACAATCTAACCCATCTCCCTCAAAAGTGCCCTTAACACAGAGAAATGTCTCAAATAAAAATTATAGATCCTCGTATGTGTAGTTGTTATACCAAGTTTAAAGAAAATCGTTGGAGGCTGTTTTAGAAAAATTGCAGAACATTGAAAAATACTTTCCAGTAAAAACGTACTTCCGGTGATTCGAATTTTTTCAAACTCGGAATTTCAATAACATATTTAATTCTAATTATTATTATTTAGATGACAGAATTGTACAGTAAACGGAATAGCACTTTAGGAGGAAAACCTAACTCCAATCCTCCCCCAAAAGTGTCCTTATATGAATTTTCCTAGAGAAATGTTACAAATAAAAGTTGTAGATCTTTGTATGTATAGTTGATGTACCAAGTTTGAAGGAAATCGTCAGTGCCATTTTTGAGAAAATTGCCAAAAGGTGAAAAAAAAAACAACAGTAAAGTGGTACTTCCGTTTGTGAAATTTTGCACTTTCTACGAATTTTCGTTTTTGAGCTATGCTGTCTACATACACAGACCATTTTCTAAAAACTACTTTGTTTGAACTCAGGGGACCTCAAAACGTATATTTCCGGTGAAAACTGAATATCGAAAATTTGCCACGATTACAATACTTCCTCCTACAAGGAGTAAGAGAAAGTAACTAGTTGCAAAATTCGTCACTGAACAAATTCTGATAATAAAATAAATATATGAATAAATAAATCTGTAATGAAACTGTAACATAGACTTTGTCTTACAACTGTAATACCGATTATAAATATAACTTTCTTTAATATTCAAATTTTACACATTTGTCCTTTTATATATATATATATATAGAGAGAGAGAGAGAGAGAGAGAGAGAGAGTGAGGTGGCGGGGTCTCAAGTACCTAGCCAGTCAAGTAGTAAATTGATTATTGTAGTCCACAGAGAGGGTCCATAATATTTGATCAAACCTCGGAACCACCTTAATTCAATTTTTTTCTCAAAAATATTACCCATAAAGTGACAGGTTCATATTTGTGCAGTTAGCTCTACCAAAGTTTAAAAGATATCGTTATAGTTGTTTCAAGGAAAATTCCAAATAACTCAAAAACCTGTTCAGCAAAGTCGCCATTCCTCTTCAACTTTGGAATGCTAACAAGGTTTCTAATTTATATAATATATATATTATTTAGTTAGAGAAGGCAGTGGTAGCGCGGCGCTAGATTCCCACGCACTTAAACCGGGTTCGAGTCCAGCAGTGATTTCCTTAGATTTTCTCTTCTTAAGAGTATTTAAGCTCACTGCTCGGTAATTGATAGTTTTGTCTATAAGTGAGAAAACTATCCCGAAGGCCGGCAGAACACTGTAAGTCTCCGAACGCCAATGACCACATACATAGATGTACGCGCCTTAATTAAAAAAAAAAATCTGGTGTGAAACACTCACACGACTTTCTCTTACTCCACTTCTCACAAAAATTATAATTTGACAACTTTTATAGTTTTGTTTGCCAAATTGAACGAAATTCGTCGCAAACTGAAACAACTGTTGCATAAAAGCGCACTTTTCGGTTTCCAATTTTCTTAAAACATCGGATGTGGGCCATGTATTTATTTATTTCTACTTATTTTGTTTTGGATATAGAATGTTATAATCAGCTGATCGCGCTTTAGAGAAAAACATAACCCCGACCCCCCCCTAAAAGTGCCCTTAAATGAATTTTCCCAGATAAATGTTTTAAATAAAAGTTGTAGATCGTTGAATTTTTAGTTTATATAAGAAGTTTCAAAAATATCGTCCGAGCCAATTTTGAGACAATTGCGAAAAAGGGAATAAATCATTTAGTAAAGTGGTAAAGTAACGCACTTCCGGTTATCCGATTTTTTCCAAACTCGCAATTTCAACAACATATTTAATTCTAATCAACATTATTTAGATGACAGAATTGTGTAATAAACTGAAATAGATGGAAACATAACCCCACCCCACCCCCAAAAGTGCCCTTAAATGCATTATCGCGGAGAAATGTTTCAAATTAAAAGTTGTAGTTCTTTGTATGTATGGTTGATGTTTCAAGTTTAAAGAAAATCGCAAAAAAGTAAAAAAAACAACTTGTAAAGTGGTACTTCCGGTTGAGGAATTTTGACAGATAACGTACTGTCAGATCCCATGGTGATACCAACATGGAATATCAAGTTTCAACTTTCTACAGTTTTTCGTTTTTGAGCTATGCTGTTCACATACATACATACATACACACACCATTTGATAAAAACCACTTTTTTGAACTCAGGGGACCTCAAAAACGGATATTTCCGGTGAAAACCGATATGAAATTTTGACCCGATTCAATACTTCCTCTTACTATGAGTAAGAGAAAGTAAAAAAAAAATTACATCGCATGTCAGTACAAATACAATACACTGTAATGAAATGTACTTTAGAGGAAAGCATAACGCTACTCTTTCCCCCCAGAACCCCTAAAAAATAAATTGTGCCCGGGAAAATGTTTCAAATAAAAGTGATAGACATTTATTTATGTGTCCCCCCCCGTCTTTTGAGCGGCCGCGCTCATAACCGCTTTTAAAGCACGCTACAACAATGAACTTCGAATACATGTACACTGTGGGTAAAGTATTCCATTTTTAAAGGAAATCATTGCAGCCGTTTTCCAGAAAAATCCAATTAACTCAAAAAAATCTATACTGTGAAGTCGCACTTCCGTTTAAATAACAGATTTTCTTCAAATGCTTTCTACAGTACTTCAATATTATTTAGGTGGTAGAACCATACATTATACTAAAGTACTTCAGAGGAAAGCTAAAAAACATTATTGTGTCTCACATCGTCTAAAAATCAAATTTATTGGGAAAAATGTTTGAAATTTTTTTTGGAATTTCCCCATTATATGGTTATTACCCACCATATGTTTTTTTGCACTAGTTGAGAGGCTGGCTCGACCAGTAATAGCTGGCAATAACTCCCAACCTGGAGGATCAGGAGATTTGATTTTGGGGCCCTCTTTCCCTAGATAGGTTGCCTTTGCTGCGGCTTAGAGTCCTATCTACCCTTATAAGTGGAAAGGAAAGGGAAGGAATGGGATGTTGAGGCAGGGAGTGGAGGGGGAGAAATAGAAAGGTAATGGATTAGAGGGAACCCTAAGACCACGGACAGTGGAATCCAGGACTGTTCTCTATTCGTCGCCTCTTACGACAAGCAGAGAATACTGTGGATGATTCTCACTCCCCACCACACAGGGCCCTCAAATAAACGATTGGCATTTAAGAAAATCGTAAATTTGTAAATAGTTTTGAAAATCTGAGATCGCAAAAATTTCTCCCTTCTAGCAGTAACAAAAAAAAAATAAACTAATAGTGCTGGCCAAAATTAGCGATGACATTATATTATGTTTTAGCATTTCAAGGGTACTTTATCCATAAACTACAGGTAGACAAAGTACATTTAATTTCAAATGTACAACTAATAAATTTTAGTAGGTATCATTAATGTAAACACAAATGACAATACTATGTTGTAACTATTATAAAAATAATAGTAGTAAGTACATAATCTAAAAAACAATTATAACTATTATACAAATAATTCTATACATTATCTGAAAACATTATATTGAAAAGTAATTTATTATAAGGAAAAGTCTTTGAAGAATTCAATAATCAGGTTCAAGGTTAGGATCAGGTTTGATAATAAATTCAAGAATTCACAATAGCCAAGGTATTTTTCTGTTATTGTACTTTCCTCCAACCAAAGAAATGAAACTAAAAGAACAAGATATAAATAAAAACAGAATAACTCGGTTATACAGAGGTAGTACACAATAAATAAAGAGGGGTTATAAGTTATAAGTTTTAATGTGGTAGATATGGAATTGAATTTCGTAATCTTTAATAAATATATAATCCTTTAATAAATTGATACACAGCTCTCTAACAGTCTGTAAAGTATTGCGATTCTATCACATTGTCGACATCGAATTTTCACTGGGATGAACACGTATTGATGTCCCCTCAGTCCGAAAAAGTGGTCTTAGATAAATAGGTATGTGTATGTGTAAGTGGCCACCATTAACTCAAAAAAGAACATCGCACAAAGTTGATATTTAGTTTGAGGGCTAGCATTGGATTGGATAATAACCTTTTAGTCAAAATCGGTCAACCGGAAGTAACACTTTATTGAACGAACAGAATTTTGCGATTTTAATTAAACTAGTTAATATTAACTACATTATATAAAAAGCTACAACTTTTATTTGTAACAATTTTCCGGGAAAATTCATTTAACATGTGTTCTGTGGGAACATTGGGGTTATGTATTCTTCTCTAAAGTGTTATTTCAGTTAATTATATGAATCTATCGCCCCCACACGTTGGTCTAGTGGCTAGTGCACTCGTCTCTGTTACGAGAATTGCAGGGTTCGATTCGCTGAAGAGGCAAAGTTGACGTTAAAACAGCAAAGTGCGCTTATTTCGCTGGAAGCGCACCTATTTAGTGAAGGTGAGAACTAAAGAGCGAGGGAACCAGGGCATGCTTACCCACATGCCTCCCAATAAAAATCTTGCCTTCTGGCAAGCCTTCATGGATAGTTATCAATCTGTTATCTACATAATATCAATTTTTTACGACTTTCTCTATACACCACAAGTCAACGACTAATAACATTAATGCTACCCTGAATTATACAGTACTTCATTATAATAAAAAATTATTCTTGAGAATGTCGTAAAAAAACGCCGAAACGTCGAGTATATGTAAGAATTAATAAAATAAAAGAAATTTGAAGGCTACAAAATTGGTTCATTGAAGCTAACTAGCAAAAAAAAGTAATTATATTTCGCATTGTATTAATTATGTTGATTTTAATCACATTATTATTATATATTTTTCATGAAATTTATTTGATTTTAATTTGTGCAAGGCATTTTTACAAGTTGAAATATTATACAAATATTTTGACGCTGCTAACTTTTCAATGTACATAACGCCTCCCACAAATCGCTATTAATTCTGCAGTAAAAACCGAAGTGCATGTAGGTAATTTATAAAGGTTTCCAACTTTAGTTACACTATCGTAATATGCATCAAATCCCCAAATCTTCATTCATCTTAGAAACGTCTCTGAAAAATATATTATAACTTATTATTGTGGCAATTTATTATAAATTTCATCTTTGAAAACTGCGTTACGGTTTCCACTAGGTAAAAGAGCAAAATCCTCTCTAAAAACCATATTTACAGAGATATATATATTAATGAATGGTAATCTATTGTAAAGCTTGGTAAAACTTGATTAAATTGGGCCAGTCCTTTTTAAGTTCGCACAACCTTCGAAACTTACAGTTAATGGAGGGGATTTGTTATGCTTAAAATCTCAAATTGGAGAAAAGAATTCCTCCATAACACACCATATAAATTTAGAAAAATTCTCGAACTTTTGGAAGTTGGAGTTTGATGTTCTCAACAGTACCCCCCCCCCCCCAAAGCAACCATAATTTAAGGAGGAACTTCTAAAATTTAATTTAAACAAGAAATAAAAACAAATATCTGCTTAAAATTCAATCTCTCCGCCACCTAGATGGTTAACACTATATACATATTATGTCGGAGACAGTAGAAATATGGGCAAAGTAATATGAAGACAAGAATTTCATATGATGCAGAAGGAATTTAAATATGAACAAAAAAAATAATGAATTGCTGTTATTACCTATTAAATCATGTGGTTGTTTCCATGGAAATGGAGGTCATAAATTATATTGAGATGAAGAACGGGACCTGATCGTTAAATAGATTGTATTATTTCTGGCTTAACTCAGTCAATTAAACTATATTGTTACCTGTTGTAATAGTGGTGTGTTCTAGTGCATTCATTTATTTCTGAAAGTATTAAACATCAGAATAATACGCCAAGGGTCAATAAATGAACAATCTAATAATTTTAGCTTCGACATAATATATTTTTATTAATCTTCTTCACCACCAGGGAAAATGAAAAGAAAGGATAATTATTTTCTAAAAATAGTCGAACTGATAAAACAATAAGCCCTTGGTTTTATGATTATAGCAGGTCACATCTAACTGTAGTTTCAATTGTATTTAACCAACATTCAAGACCCAAAATGTAATAGTGCTGCTTTTAGTGAATATAATACAGAGACAGAATACAATGAACGTGAAAGTCCATTTCGAAATTAAAAGCTAAATTTTAAACAAATATTTAAAAATTCAATGTTTATAATCTTTCCACGGAGCCCGCAAGGAGAATCTGTGGCTTGCAGTTATTTGGGGAGTAGCGACCACAGCTCAGTGTACTCCATGCAGTTCGTCGTCAGAATAGTACACAATACGCCTAGTTAATTGGCATAAGCTAAGTGAGAAGCAAGGGATTAGCTCAGTGGTAGCGCGCTGGACTAGCAACGCGGAGGTCCCGGGTTCGAATCCAGCATGCTGCCCTGAGATTTTCTCTTCCTAGTAGGAGCCTCTAAAACTCACCGTACGGTGCTGGGCAATGTTGTTCGCAGCTAGAGAACACTGCTTTGAAGCTGGCAGTGCACTGAGAAGACTCCGGAGTGCACAATATATCTTTCAGGTCGTAGTGCAGTAATCCCCTGTGCAATAATCTTTCCGCGGGTATTTTCATGAAAACCATAGGATTTTAACAATAAAGTCACCAAAAGTTCCCCGGAAAGTTTGTATAATGACTACACATAACATGAACGTATCAGTTTTATTTGAAACTGATTTTCGTGTCTGTTCCACTGAAAGTAATTTCTTCCAAGTATCACTAATAAAGTCAGTGAAAATCTCAATAATAATTATGTAAAATTGCAGTAAGTGTAAAAATTGTAATCCTGTAAAAATAGATGGTTGAAGATTGCATGAGTACGAAAAAAATGTATTTATTTTAACGGGAAATGCAATTCTAGATATGCCTAAAACTGTATATAGTGAACAGTGTGTGATCAAATAATCTGCCTATTTTTTTTATAACCCGACAAACTGTGGTAATGTATATCATCACACACATGAAATGTGTGTATACACCAACACAGATAATATATAATTTATATACAATTATATCGTGCCCTATAAAAATAACCATTTGGTATCCACTAAATTGAACATTACAAAACTGTTACCAAATAACTCTCTCTCTCGCTCTTCTCTGTCTTTTTATTGAGATATCTAATATAGACGACCAATTCTTTCATTCATCAAGACAACACGGCAATTAGAGTTACTAAGTATTACAATAATCTAAATGAAACATACAAAGATAATAATGTATATATATAGCCTACATATTTTTATGATTTTGCAATTACCGTTATAATGTCCTTGAATAGAAATTTATATATCTTATTTACATTCACTATATATACTATAATCCAGTTTAAATCATAAAACAATCGGATTAATAATACTTGAAATATGTTTTAACACTATATATCTTGGTATCTTATTTAACAATTAATAAAGATTCTTTTGTTAATTCTTATACCCATTCCCATTTTGATGATGATATAGTGTGTCAAATACAGACAGATTTCTAAATATCTCTGCATGGATTTTTGACTAGATAAGATCTAGGGAATCAAATTTTAGTCTAATTTTCCAATTTCAATCAGGTATACATATCAGCAGGCAGACAATGTGTATGAATTTTTTTTTAAAGGAAAAAGGCTTCGATATACAGGATCATCCATTGTATAATTAATTTGTTTTATTTAATTGCCTTATTTTAAATAGCAGGAAACAGTTTATTAGATTTGATGGTGGTTTATCTAAAAAGTAATTAATGCTATCTGAGGAACCTAAGGATTGCAACTTTGGAATGTTCAATTAGGCTGGCCGTAAAACATGGTGAAGATGTTATTTCTATACCTGAGCGGGCCTTAAGTGGAGCGCTCTATATCAAAACCAACAAACCTTGTGGAAATTTAAACTTAAAACTAACTGACAGACCTCAAATACCCCCCTCTTAAGTCATTTCTTTCATAAAAATGTTTCAAATAAAAGTGATAATGTTTCTATCTATGCAGCAAACAGTCCATGTTTAAAGAAAATTATTGTAGCTGTTTTTGAGAAAATTAAAAAAAAAAAAATCAAGAAACCTATTCTGTAAAATAGTACTTCCGATTATATTAAAATTATGTAGGTGGTAAAATCACGGTAGGTGAACATACGGAAGTGGTACTTTAGAGGAAGCATTGTTTTCCCTCCTCAGAACCCCCCAAACATTCATACTTCCTGGGAAAATGTTGCAAATAAAAGTGATAGGCATTTATGTGTATAGATTACACACAAAGATTAAAGAAAATCGTTATAGCCGTCTTCAAACAAAATCGCACTTCCGATAGATGGATTTTACCAGAAATCCTCTTTTTCTGATGCGGTGGTAATACCAAAATGGAATACCTGTTTCATTTTTGTAATATTCTGTTAGTACATAGACAAACCATTCGTTAAAAACATTTTACTGTAATCAGGAGACCCCAAAACATGTGTTTCCGGTGAAAACTCCAAACGATCGTAATACTTCCTTTTACTAGGGGGTAAGAGAAAGTAAAAATAGAACTTCTGTACATCCTATCAATTTGGTTTTACGAAGGATAGATTTTATGTAAAGTTTAGAATTATCTACGATTTTTCGTTTTTGAGCGCTGTTCACATACAGGAAACGTGTATTGCCGATATCGAAAATTTGAAACGACCGCAATACTTTCTCTTACAGTAGTAAGAGAATGTAAAAAAGTTATAATCTAACTGCAAATAATGGCAGTTTTAAATAGAATACAGTGATTAGGGCAACATTCAAGATTAGATAGAAGCAATGTGCTCTACACAACAATAAAGTAAATGAAGGCACTTCTCATACAATTTAATCTGCAAACTTAAAGCATTCCAAATAATAGACACGACAGCCCAAATGTTCATGAGTTAAAATTCAAAAATATTTCTATAAAAATCACGTGTAAAACACTCGCGATTATTGTCAATCAAATATATATTTTTTTTTTTAAATCTGAGGTGTTTATCTGAGCAAAGCTTGTAATACAATTTAAATGTGTCTCATCACACCGCCCCCTCATCACACCGCCCCCACTTCAAACCATCAAACTAATTTCCCGTGAAAAATGTTTAAAAAAAAAAGTTGTACAGCTCTATATGTAGCTGATAGACCACCTTTAAACAAAATCGTCGGGGAAGCCGTTTTCGAAAAAATCTACTTTTGAAAAAAAAAACGAAAAAATCCAATCAGTAAAGTAGTACTTTCCTTAAAGAAATTTTGATATAATAACTTCCTGTCTGATGCAATGTCTAGTTTGAACTTCCCGCTATTTTTCGTTTTTGAACTCTTGCTGTTCACGTACATATAAATATACGTTAACACACACATCCCATTCATTAATAAAAAAAATTTGGTGTGAAACACTAACACAACTTTCTCTTACTCCTGTTCTCAAAATTATAATTGACCAGTTTTACAGTTTGTATACCAAATTTAACGTAATTCATCGAAAACTCAAAAAAAATGTTCAGTAAAAGCGCACTTCCGGTTTACTAAATTTCATAAAACCGGAATTTTGGCCATCTATTTATTTCTAATTAATTTTGTTTGGATGATAGAATTGTATAATCAACTGTGATAGCACTTTAGAGAAAAATCTCCCCTAAAAGTACCGTTAAATGAATTTTCCCAGAGAAATGTTTGAAATAAAAGTTGTAGATTTTTGCATGTTTAGTTTATATACGAAGTTTCAAGAAAATCGTCGAGCCATTTTTGAGAAAATTGCGAAAAAGAGAATAAATCATTTAGTAAAGTGGTAAAGTAAAAGCATTTCCGGTTATCAGATTTTTTCAAACCGATTTCAACAACATATTTAATTCTAATTAACATTATTTAGATAACAGAATTGTCTAATAAACTGAAATAGCACTTTAGATGGAACCTAACCCACCCTCTCCCCCATAACTGCCTTTAAATGGATTTTCCCAGTTTCAAATAATTGTAGCTCTTTGTATGTGTAGTCAGTTGATAACAAGCTTAAAGTAAATCATACACCCATTTTTAAAAAAAAGGAAAGAAGAATAAAAAAAAAAAAACTACTAAAGTGGTACTTCCGGTGAGGAATTTTGACAGATAACGTACTGTCAGATCCCATGGCGATACCTACATGGAATATCAAGTTTCAACTTTCTACGGTTTTTCGTTTTTGAGCTATGCTGTTCACATACATACATAGATACACACACAAACACACACACACAGACCATTCGTTAAAAACCACTTTTTTTGGTCTCAAGAGATCGCAAAACGATCAGATCCAGGAGACCTCAAAAAAAAGTGTATTATTTCTGGTGAAAACTGGATATAGAATTTTTGCCATGATTTACAGCAGTAAAAGAAAAAATAAGCAAAAAAAAAAGAAGAAAAAATAAATAAGTGTGATGGTAAGAGACACATGTAGAACAAAGGTGCTTTAAATCAATACCACTTTACAAAACAAAAATAATAATCCTTCAGCAAAATTTTACCTTACAAGGTAAATATTGGAAAACAAAGAAAACAACTGTTCAATTAGCAATTTTTATTAGACAATGTTTTATAAATATAGATTACAAAAAAAATACAATTAGAGCTATAGTCTTATAAATTTAATTGCCATAATGTATTTTATATTTTCTTCTTTTATAAAAGTGTTGTGGTGTGTTGATTTCTCTATCACGTTTTATTGAATTTTTTTGTAGATCTATGGCATTTTAATGCTGAACTAGACGGTTTAAACAGTTTCTTTACTTTCTCTTACTCCTAGTAAGACAAAGTATTGTAGTCGTGTAGTCGTGTCAAATTTTCGATATGGCCCTGAGTCCAGAACAGTGGATTTTAGCAAATGGTCGGCGTGTCTGTGTGGTGTATGTGAACAGCTCAACTCAAAAACGAAAAACTGTAGAAAGTTGAAACTTGATATTATGTTTATGTATCAGTATGCGATCTGACGGTGTTAGATCTGTCAAAATTCCTAAACCGGAAGTACCACTTTACTAGTTGATTGTAAGATTTTCTTTAAAGTAGGTATATCAAGTATACATACAAAGAGCTACAACTTTTAACTGAAACATTTCTCCGGAAAAATTCATTTAAGGGCACTTCTGGGAGAGGGGCAGGTTAGGTTTTCATCTTAACTGCCATCTATAATTATTTATAGGTATTACAATATTTCCTCTTATTACTAGGAGTAAGAGAAAGTAATAAAAGTTGTTAAAGATTAAAATCCGCAAATTCCGCAGAAAACCTTTAGAGTATATTTACTTCTGATTTGATGAGATTTAACTTATATCTGTTTTTCTAACCTAAAATCTAATGCAATGATTTCGTAATAATTTTTTTTTTTATAAAAAAAAAAAAAAGTTAAAAAACAAAATTAATAATCATTATAATTAACTGAAAACATTAGGTAACCTTAGAAATTCTTAGAAACTTGAAAAAAATTAAACTATTAGTTGAACTGCTCTGGCCACCTTTAACAGATGTACAATCGCTTAAGGAATACGTACTTTTAATGTTAAAAATTAATAAACAATAATGGAGAGCGAAAAATGAAATAAAGAAAATGAGTAATTGTTTAACTTCCTCCGATTGAAGGCCATAAAATAAAATAATGCTTTCATTAAAATAATAAAGAATATAAAAATATAAGATAACAAATAAACAAGTTATTACAATGTTATAGCTCAATTGTAATAGAAGTAAACTGTATAATTGTTTCATGTTCACCTTCCATTTAATTCAATTATAATACGGCTGTGGTAATAATTTATACGTATAGGTATATGGAGAAAAAATTAAAATAATGGTGAGAAATATTCACACCACTTTCTCATATTGCGCAATTCTTATAGTACTTCAGTTGGGGAGAGAATCTACACTAGACCGAAACGGCACTGCCCCCCAAATCCTCCTATTATCTAAGCTTAAAAGAGAAAACCGGTTGGTGTCATTATTAGGATTATAGATGAAGTGAGAAATCTGTTGTTTGTCTCAGGCAATTTTCTTTAAATTCAAAATTTTAGCAACATATTATTTTATACGTCTCAGCATGCTTATCTGACCGGTTCTTGAACTAGTTCTTGGAAACATGGTCCTGACCGGTTTTCGATTCTCATCCATTACCACAGAATAAGGTTATCAATTAATTACCTGTTCAGAATAGGGGGTTTAGAATGTTCAGGATGTTGTAAGTGGCGACTAATGGACCTGTGGTATCTCCTCTATTCCTTTCCTACTCCAATACTCTTTTCCTTCGATGCACCCACAAATTTAGCACTAGGGAGTTATCTATTGGATTCCTTGGACTGTGGGGATATATATCCAAAACCCTCTTCCAATCAAAGTAATACCCCAACATAATTCCACCTCCACGTCCAATATCACCTTCTTTTCTTGCCCTAACCAATTTTATCCATTCAGAGGCGAGGAGGGGAAGATGGCTCTGGATTTAACAAGCCACTGGCTTGAAGGTAAGTACCACTGACTTGAACTGCTTTTGAGACTATTTGAAATTTTTTTTTTTAAAAAGTTATTTTCAGAGGGCTCAATATGATCACGCATACTGAATCTTTTTGTGTAGGAGGAAGAGGAAAATTACCTAAAGCGCAACGAGTATTAGAAATATTAAGTAGAAGTAAACTCTCTACATGAACTTGAATAGCCCTAGATGAAAAAAACAAAACCGGTCAGGAACATCAAAAATAAGCATGCTACTTACAATAAAATCCCAGCTGAGAATAATCTATAAAGTTTGAAGAAAAGGAATGTAAAAAGTTAAAAGAAGTGTAAGCAATAAATAAGAATAAATAAATACATACAATTAATGCAAGAATTATGAATGTGTGTGGTGTGTGTCTGTGTGAGAGAGAGAGGCAGAGAGAATTTATAACATTTTATCAAACATAAAAAGTCTCTTACTCTAGATAGTGTGTTTGTAATTTAGTTAGATGTAGGGAATGACATTAAAGAGAAAGTGAGTTATAGTTTATCTGGTCATTGTTCATGTTTTTGTAGACAGTCTTGTGTTTATATATTTCTATTTTTTCTAGAATGTCCATTCGTCTTCCTTTTGAGTCTTGATTTAAAAGGACCATTGTTTTTATTTTTTATAATTCTTACTAGATTGTTTATCTGTCTACAAAATTATATCATAGAAGGATCTAGACTTAATAAAAACTACTATTTCGGGGAAAGCTTAACCTCCAAAAACACCCTTGAATGAACTTTCATGGAAAGAAAGTTTCAAACAAAAGTGGTAAGTCTCTATATGTTTAGTTTATATACCAATTTTAATGAAATCCATCACTGTTTTAATGGAGAAAATCGCTGAAAACATAAAAAAAAAAACTTCAGTTACCGCACTTCCGGTTAAACGATTTTTTTTTAAACGCGGAATTTTGTCAATATATTTAATTTAGAACAAGTAATTGTATAATAATCGCCGCTATAATTGTAATTAAAATAGCCGCTTAGAGAAAAACATTACCCCACTCCTACCACAAAAACTCCCCTCCCTTAAATGAATTTTCCTAGAAAAATGTTTCAAATAAAAGCTAGTAGTTCTTAATATATCTAACAGATATACCAAGTAAGTAATTTGACATTCGCTGGGGCTGTTTTCGAAAAAAATCGCTAAGAACTGAAAAAATATAAAGAAATACATTCAGTAACGTAATATTTCCGGTTGAGGAATTTTGCCAGATAACTTCAAACTAGGAATTTCAACATTGCATTTGTACCTTAATAATAGATTCTGATCGAAACCTTCACGTATCGACACTCATGTTAGTAGGTAAATATAATATATCAAGAAATTTTGACCTTTCTGTCAATTTATCGTTATATTTTGTCCAAGAAAACACACATAATCCAATAACATCCCACAAACCAATTTCCTGAAAATAATTTCTCTAGCAAATATGGTGAGATTAAAACAGTGTATAAATAAAAAAACTAAAATAATATAAACAAATACCTTTACAAATGGAAAAGCTATGAGGAACTGATCTTTGTAATGGAAACTGCTGCCTATCGGAAGCAAGATAAAAATAAGAAAAATAAAGACCTAATCTAAGTCACATACTAACTAATTTATTTATGTTGAACGTTGGTTTCAACTATAAGATAAAAATAATAATGAAAAAAAAAATACGGATAAAGAAAAAGAGGGAGACAAGCCTCCAAGAAATACAATTCCTATTGGTTGGTTAAAATAAAGGTGAACGGCTGACGAAACCAGTTCTATGGTGACGTCACATACCTCGACTCTCACCCTTTACCACAGTAATAGAGAGGTGTGTCTGGTCGAGCCTCCACATTTCATAGCCATGTACGCACGTACCTCACTACAAAAACTTACGAACGCATTTTTTTTTTTTTAAGTAAAACAGAGGAGTTTTGAAATAATTTGTGTTTAAAGAGAAAAAAAATTATACAAAAGATACCTTCATTTCTAACCTGTAATATTTAATTAAAATAATAATTAATTACTAATTAAACTGGAAGTAAATAAATCAAAAAGAAAATAAAATAAAATATGTCATAAAGAAATGATGCAATAAACTGTTAGCATTGCATGACCTTATTTTTACATATAGATATTTTTTATTTATTTATTTTTGGACAAATATTTTCAATTCCAAGCTAAAGCCGGCTACACACGTTACTGCATACTTGAACGGTATACTTGCGCAGGTCTTTTGCGCAAGTATACATGTGATCCACACGGCTCATGTATACTTGAACAAAAAACAGCTGGCGACTATGGCCGATGACGACGATCTCGCTTTAGCTGCTTTTATTTTAATTTTTTTCACTGTTTTAACTGTTAATTTTTTTCACTACCATATCTCGAGTTACATTTGGCTCTATTTCTGACAGTTTTGTTACTAGTCTGGCATAAGCAACATCTTACTCTTATCGTGGTAGTCTTTACACTTAATATTCCACAGACCCGGTTCGCTTTCATAAATACGAATAAATTCTTCGATACTTGATTTATGCCCCTTCCTAAAATTAGCCGACATAATTATTTATGAATTATATATGTTTTGATAAAGTAACCTTTATACACTTTTACTGACTGAGAGGTTGTACAATGACGTTTTAAACATGAACAAGATGGCGCGCACAAGTATGCAGTATGAAATTTTAAACATTTTCTGACTTGCGCAAGTCTTCCATACAAACGATCAAGTATGCATGCACAAGCGGTATACCGTTCAAGTATGCAGTTACGTGTGTAGCCGTAAGAGTATTTGATGCGTGGCATAATTAATTAAAAAAAAATATATATCTCTTAGAAATTTGCATTTAGAAGGAGAACCATATGTTTAAAGTTGTTATGTGGCAGTGGAAAGGACTGAAAAATACAATTGGGATAAAATGGTTACTTCCGGTTTTGTGGATTTCTGATACTGTTTGAAATTTTCTAACAGCGAATTTCCCCATATTTGAATATAAAGTTTTGGGAAGAAGCTGGGGGGGGGGGACATTTTTTTTTTAAGTTCCATCTATTTTTTAAAACTGCCATTTTTAATAATATTTCGTAGGATCCAAAATTATGGACAAATAATTTGGTTGGAAAAAAAAATTCTAAGTTTAATGCAAAACTGGATTAAAATCTGGAATTTGAAAAATGAATGCAACAATAAAATAACAGCGTGTGAAGAATATGTTTCAAAATGCATTTTTATTATTATAAGGATTTAGGTTTAATCATTTAGGACCCCTTTCCCCCTCCTAACCATTTAGGTCTCTTTGAAATTATGCAAAAAAAATATCTTCACAATAAAAACTCTTTTTAATACTTTTGGCATAACAGTTGGACAAAAATATATTATAAAACATAAAATTCTTTTTAAGTGCGCCGCCTATTTACAAAATTTCATATGCATCATTGGATATATAAATTCCCTTAAATAGTGAAAACACAATTCTAACAAGAACAAAGCAATAAACTCCCCCACCCTCCAAAAAAAGATTAACTAATAAATTTTTATATGGAATAAATAAAAAAATACAATAAAACATAAAACACATACCAAGTAATTCAGCATATTTCCATAAAAATATTGGAAAGGTAGTTGTATTTTTCTTGATGTAAATACTAGTAAAGATTCAGGAAGTGATTATATGAAGTAACGGATTATAAAAGTCACATTGCTATAGCGAATATAACTCGGTTGGAAGCGAAGTTAATTATTAATGAATATGAAAATAAATAAAAACTCAAGAATTAACGTATATTGTCTGCACTGTAGTGCATGACTACTACTGGTCGATGGAGCAGACAGATAGAGACACTCAGAAGATTTTAAAACTACAAAACTGTACAGAGATTTAGGTAGAGTGGGGGGAAAAAGGTATATCTGTCTGTCTGTTCAATTGAGAATGTATAGAAGTGGGTACAGTATATGTATAGAGATTGCCCACATATCTCTCTCCCACTCCCTTTACTAGCCCCCTACCACTGCTCGCTTGCCCTGGGTACTGGGGGCATCACTAAATAAATATAA
This sequence comes from Triatoma infestans, assembly GCA_011037195.1. Classification (NCBI taxonomy): domain Eukaryota; kingdom Metazoa; phylum Arthropoda; class Insecta; order Hemiptera; family Reduviidae; genus Triatoma; species Triatoma infestans. The sequence goes on along the minus strand of JAAEAF010002860.1, from coordinate 33,633 downwards.
TAGACAATCACCTCACTAACCACTTCATACTACGTCATCACATAACCCTTAAAGGTCGAAACCTCCCCCCAGGTTATACCTCCCACTTTTCATCATCACCGAACTAACATCACTGTCATTAATGAAAGTGTAATAGATGTACGAAATTGACATAAAATAATTAATATTTTTTATAATCAATATTCAAAAAACAAAGATAATTTTACTTTCTCTTATTGCAGAAAGTATCTGTACGAACATTATTCAAGCTTTCATAAAAAATACATGTTTTGAAGTCCTCTGAGTACGAAAATTTTTTTTAAAGAATATCTGTCAGTGTGTACGTTTATGAACAAAAATATCTCGAAAATGAAAATGCACAGGAAGCTCCAAACTTCGATATTATTAACGCATCTGACAAAAAAAAGGTTTCGGGCAAAATCTGTCAACCGGACGTGTGACATTACTCAAACTGTGTTTTCCTTTCTTCTTCTTCTTTAGTATTTTGTGATTTTTCCCCAAAACGGCTACAAATGATTTTTCTTTAAACTTCCTGGGAAAATTTATTTTTTGGTAGATTCTGTGGGAACAGTACCGTTAAGCTTTGCTCTAAAGTACTACTTCAGGACAATGTATCGTTCCACCGCCAATAAAAGAATAATACACATTAGAACCATTGGATGAATTACAAATTTGAAAAAAATATCAGTTCACCGGAAGTGCGACCTTACACAATAGGTTTTCAAGTTTTTCGACTTTTCTTTAAAAAAAGACTATAATGATTTCATTTAAACTTGGAATGTTAAATTGCACGGGTATATAAATCTATCATTTTTCATGAGAGACATTTTCCGTGGTAGCCTGCTTCATTTTGTGGTCATCGACGCCGGTTCGGGCGCTCGTCTTCAGGAGGATGCGTTTGTGTATAAACTGAATTTGCTCTATGCAAGTCTGTGTTATCACAGTGTCTGACAAACGCATCCCTGAGGATGGGCGAACGCCCGAAACCGGTCGGAGACCACAAAATGAAGCAGGCTACCACGGAAAATGTCTCTGATGCTTTCCAGCTCTGCAGAATCAACCTCAACAATTTCAAATTTACATGGATCTCCAGACGGAAGTTGGTATACGGCTAATCCGAGGTGTAACATCTCGATAAACCTAGGTAAGGTAGTCACAGACTTTCAGGTAAAACTAGTCGCAACAATTATCTACGCTACCGAGATAATACGACGAAGGATACCTAATATTAGAGTCGTCATCTTCTCAGACGGCTGCTCTTCAAGCTATTATTTTTTTTTTAAGTTTCTTTTAGGGGACAGTGCATTGTTACCTGAAAGATCTATTGTGGGCCCCGGAGCCTTTTCAGTGCAATGCCATGCCCCGAGCAATGTTCGCTAGCTACAGGCAACACTCCCGTCAGAGGGCACTGCGCTCCTGCGAAGAAAAAATCTAAGGGCAACCGAGCTGGAGCTAATCCGCTACTATTACGAGCTACTATTTCCTACCAAGCCAATTCAAGACTGGTTGGTGAGAGACTGTTTGGGCATCTTAACGGGTGGATGAACTTTCAGTATCCGGAATACTTTTGTGGCATTGTAAGATGACTTATGAACACAATAGATCACAAGAAGAATTGTGGATAAATCCTCCAGGCCGGAGACAAGCGAAAAAGGTACAGAGTTGTTGCAGAACTACTTTTACTTCAACAAGGGCGTGCGCCCTTTAGGTATTCACAACAGGTCACTGTAGCCATAAGAAGCACATAGTCCATGGATCGCCACAATACTCGTAGATGTGCTGTGTGTGTGTGTGTATGGAAGAAGAAAAAATCTCAAAAACAAAAAAAAATCGCAGGGCTCTCATTGATGGAGACTTTTGAAGGTGATTTGAGGGTTATCTAAAACGCTATAAATAATTTGAAAAATAAAAAATTGCAAAAATTTTGAGTTTTAAGAAATTAGTAACGGGAAGTGCGTCTTTACTTTACTGAACAAGTATTTTATGAGTATTTCAAACCAGACTTTTTTTTAAAGTAATATTTGTTTTAACTATGTGAAATATTATATTAAAATTTTACGCCTCTCTATGTTGATAAGAATTCGGTCTGTAATATTCAACAGATAAATAAATGGTCCAAGAGTAATCAACACAACAACATTGCATAATTATAAATTACTATCTTTTCTTGAATTCCATGAATAGTTGCAAATCTATATTTTAAAAAAAGAAAGTAAAAAACAACAATACGAGTACAGAGGAATGTCAGGTCCATGGCTGGGGATTTCTCGTTTCTTTCACTTCTAAACACAATCGTATAAGGAAAATAAAATCACAAATACTAAACTGCAACAGGAAACTTTTATATAGAGGGATTTTCAATCTCATAAATAAGAAAAATTCTGGTGATAAACATTAAATGGGCTCTTTCCTGGTGGATGGTGGTTCTTGGAATCGCGTCAACATCTATGGTCATTGGCGCCCGGAGTCTTCTCAGTGCACTGCCGGCCTCTGGACAGTGTTTTCTCGCTACAGACAGCACTGTCCACAGTGAGCAATAGAGGCTCCTGGAAGAAAAAATCTAAGGATAGCATAGCAGGACTCGAACCAGGGCCCTCCGCGTAAGAGTCCAGTACGCTAACCTCTGAGCTAATCCTTTCCCACTTGCATTATTAATAATTCTTAATAATATCTAGCAATGAAATTAGGAATCTAAATAGATTATTCGATTTTGGGATATTCTGTTCTGTCGCACACTCTTCCTCTCACACACATACGCAAAGAGAGAGACAGAGAAAGGCTATTCGCTGACATGTTATTTTACGCCTTCAATATTTTTCATCTAAAGTGTAATATAAAGTATCGTAGATTTATAGCGTAAATAATCTGCCTTAAAAAAATTATCTGAGCAGAGAATAATAATATGTTCACATAGATATTAATACAAATATTAACTAAAATAAAAATCCTATCTACCCATAATGTTATATAACCTGTTTCCATTAATATTATAAACTAAGAATTTTGGTGAAGGTCAAATGAAAGGATATTCTGAGATCTAAAAAAAATCTGGTGGGAAACACTGACACGATGTTTGTTCTCTTGCACACCAATTAAAACAATTTAATTAACAAAATTTTCTTTAAAAATTGAAACGATTACAATGTTTAGCTAGGTTGGCCATGGAAAAAAGGCAGCAGGGATTATACTTGAATATCTGAGAGCGGATGTGATTGCCCCGCCCTTTATCAAAACCAACAAAGCTTGTGGACATTTAAATTTAAACTTAACTGACAGAACCTTCAAACATCTCTAGAATTTTTTTTTCGATAAAATCCATATATTTTATGAAGTAGTAGTACATTTAGAGGAAGCATAACGTCTACTGTTCGCTCACACCGCCAAAAATATCTAATTTCACGGGAAAAATATTTCAAATAAAAGTGATGTATTTATGTACGTAGATAATACAGGAAGTTTACAGAAAATCGCGAAAATCTGTAAAAACTATAGTAAAGTCGCACTTCCGTGTAGTACCTAGACGGAATATCAAGTTTGCAACTTCCTGTGATTTTTCTTTTTTTTTTTCGATATTTCGTACTCAAGGACCCCATCATAACATGTATTTCCGATGAAAACTCAATTTCGAGTTGAGACGATGTAATACTAGTTACCACGGATGGGTGTACAAATCATTACAGGAATGATGGGTTAAAACCTCAGACCAGTAGCAGGCGAAAGTGTTCATTAAGAGCTACGCTCTAAAGCTTACGGTGGAGCTACTCTGACAAGGTTGAGTGACCATTCGGAAGATGGTGGCCCTGTTCAATGGTCACTATAGGCTCAATAAACGAATGCATCGCATTCGCCTGACAAGGGATAGCCTATGTAGGTTTTGTCAGAAAGAGGAGGAAACGGCACTGCATGCGCTGTGTCTGTGAGAGGGGCTTGTGTGGTTGAGGTTTCGCTTCTTTGCTGAGGAGAGGCTGGCGCCTGCAAACTTCACGCAGAGGGCTCTCTCGGGAATCTTCAGTCTTATTAAGCAGACAGGTCTCGAGAGTGTGTTTAAGTGTTATGAATGCTCTTCGGACCCTCCTGAGTCCCTCCTGTCGCCAAAAATCCGTTTAGGACCAGGCAAGGGGTGCCCCAGGTCGTGGGTGCCACAATTGACCGATGGGGAGGCGGTTGCGTGGGCTTGTTAGCACATCCCACAGAATCTAATCAACCAGAGTAAGAGAATGTAAAAAGCTTAATATAGAAATCTTTTAGAGCAGGTATACAAAATGCTGGAAAAAAAAAAATCACGTGGTAGAATAACGTTGTTAGGTTTAAAAAATTGTTAGCGGGGTGAAACTCTCACACTTCTACTTGAAAGCAAATCTGGTGTGAAACAGAAAAGCTCATCATGTTGCATTTAAAAGGTTTTTAGGATATTATCTAACTAAGCATGACTATACTGACGACCACAAGGCAATACTTCGATTGGATCCCCTAATTAAACTTGAGTTAGCAACTCGTGGGTTTCTTTATCGAAAAAATCGCGCAAGCAAAAAACACCATTCAGTAAAATCGCACTTTAGGTTGACCGATTTTCTTGAAACTCAAAATTCTTGCAAATGCATTTAATAGGCCTTAATATTTTCACAACAGAACCGTAAATTATATTAGATTAAATTCATTTTGTTACAGGGAAGTTTAACATTAGCGGCTTTTGCTCAGAATTCACTAAAAATCCACTTTACTACAAAAAAATGATTTAAATAAAAGTTAACAGGTCTATATTTCAATAAATAATTAACATTTACTGATTGTAGTAAGTTTCCTCATAAATTATAAAAAATACAATAATCAGTATTTTAAAAATAAAACAAATAAATACCATCTTAATTTGTTCATTCCATAAATCAAACAATGTGCGCAATAGAAATAAAAAGAAAACAAAGTAATAAATCCTGATAATAATTATCGTAATTATATTATTTTTCCAAACGTTTAAAAAGATCTGAAATGAAGGAGAGTAAAATGAAATATTATTGTTTTATTATTTAATTTCTATTACTACAGGTAAGAGGAAATATTGCCATCGGGTCAAATATTAGAATCTGAATTTTCACCTGTAATTAAGTGGACAGCTGAGTATGAAGAAGGGGGTTTTCACAAACTGATATCTGTGGGCGCGCAAAACAAAATCGGAAAATTATAGAAATGTTCAAATTTGATATAGTAAGTCTAAACAACTACATCGAACAACCGGAAGTTTTCAATACATTTTACACAGAGTAATTTTCTTTAAACTTGGTATATCAATGTATTACGCGTAAAGTTATACAACTTTTATTTTAAACATTTTATAGCGGGAAAATTCAATTTTGAGAATTGTAAAGGCGCTCTGCTGTTAGTTTTCATATGTTTGTAATCATGTCTGTGCTGATAAACACCTGAGAATGGCCCCTAGAAATACGGAAATTCACATCTTTTCGAACAGCCAGGCTGCACTGAAGGACCTTGCTTCCTTCAGAACTACCTCACCTCTGGTGAGGGGGCACAACTTTCCCTAAAACAATAAAGTTCGTCTAGAGTGGAGCCGGGACATATGGGGATTAGAGGCAATGAAACAGCCGACCAAAAATGGGGGGGGCGAATACTCCGTTCTGTAGTCCAGAACCTGTCCTAGGGATAACCAAAAGGAACAGTACGTGCACTTCTCAGAGGCTCCGGAGAGAGCATGATACAATCTGGAAATTAAGTCCAGATTATTCTGAATTTTTCACGGGACACGATAGGTTTGGTAGAAGAAACGCCTACACAAGATAGGGATAATTAACTCGGAAACCTTTGTGTAGACTGTGTCTAGGAGGTGGAAGAAGCGGCCTCACACCTGTTGCATTGCAATTGCCAAATTGCGCTGAGATCTTTGGCACAGTGAGTCCAGAGAAGATTATAGCGCAAAAAAAGAACTGCTTGGGAAAGCCTTTTGAACCTCTTGAAGAGGAGAGGTTTCTCATACTAGACCTCCACTAGTAGGCACAATAAACCTCTACTGGCTGCAGCGTCTGGGATCGTGACCCTCCCTATAATGGAGTTGATGAGGAGAGAAATTGGGATTGATTAATTAGACGAGATATGAAGACACTGTTATAATATAGCTATAAGTTTACACAAACTGCTCTGGAATTTTAATGATTTTATAGAATAAAGGGTTAGAGTAGAGTTATGACACGATGCGATGTATATGGTTGAATCTGATAGATAGATGTCTAGATCTCTTACTGGCTTATAAACCCTTGATGAAGATCAAGTTTGTGCGACCCTCCATAGAAATGCCTGCCCAAACCAAAACACAACCACCTCCATAACTTCTCCGGAGTGAAAATGTTGTGGGGATATATCGATCTCCTGTACTCTCCAAACCCTCTCTCGGCGGTCAGAAGACCTCAAACAAAACCTTGACTCATCTGAAAAAGAGATTTTAGCCCAATCTTGCTTAGACCAATGGATGTGATTTCTAGCGAAACTTAACCGAGCTTTTCTGTGCCTTATCTGAAGTTCTGGACCAGTGGCAGGCCTTCTCGCATGTAATCCAGCGTAAACGACATTATCATTTCTATCTTGTTGAAGTCGTTGCATGAATTCAACGGCGTACCATGTCGTTTAAGTAGTGTATTCAAAACAATAAAACGATCATCTCTCTGAAATGTGACACGATGGCGACCTGATCCATGCCTTATTGAGTAACCTCCAGTATCTCGGTAGCGATAGAAGAAGACCCTTCTGACAGTTATTCTGGGAATGTTAGCACCCTGGCCACAACGCTTGACTTCTTCCATCTTCCAATAATGCTATGATTCTAGCCGAATCTGTATCACTTAAAACCAAGACACAACAAATTTAAAAGTTACTTGAAAAAATCAAACCACTGGTTAGAAACCAACGTTAAAGGAAGCTTTAAAAAAAAGCAACAAATAAGAGATGTTCAAAGATTATTTACAAAATCCAAAATTGTAAACACACAAGTTGGGAGATTTAATCTGTGTTTATTCACCTATAATCAATCAAATATTATATGTAAATGCCTCTCGCATTCGTTTGGGGCTATGAATCCAAACTGTCATCCCATATTAGTGGTTAAGCCGGAAGTGAAACCAGTTTAGGCCATTAAGAACAGAGTCCATATTGAAACGGAATATTTCATCCTCAAAATCGCCCAATGGATAATGTCACTTATAAACTTGATGAGCTGGGATTTTGATATTAAGACCATAAATAGATACGTGCAGGGGAAAAGATCGGTGGGACCAGGTATTTGGAAACAGATGGGGAGAGAGGGAGTTTTTTCATGAAGTAGTAAAGGTGTACCTTTAAGAAGTTGTAAGGACAGAATTAGAAAGCGGATTGTTTGAACAGACTGGTAAGGAATAATAAAGGACTAAGTTGGAATTTATCCAGTGTTTATTTGTGTTTAATAAAGCTAAGCTGAACCTTGTCATGATTTGGTCCGTTTTGTACATTTTATCCTACATAAGGTATAATGATTCCCAGATTCCTATATAAACAAGACTGGATTGTATAGAAAATCTCACAAGATCCCAATACCATTCTCTAAGAGAGTATGAGTAAAAATTAATATTTAGCTCAAATACAGCGACAACTTACTAGCTTGTAGTTGACAACTTACTGAAAAACAATTAACAACGTTATTATGGGCGGGGGATACGGCGAAGGCCAGTTTAGAGTTAAAAAAAAAAAAAAAAAATTAATAAATCAATAAGTAAATTATTAAACAGTTTGTTAAGATGCCAGCTCATTCTTATGGTAAGAAAGTAGAGTTTGCAAGATATTGAAAGTAAGGTTTTCTAAATTAATAATATTTTACTTAATTTCCTTGGGCTTAAGTTTTGAGGTCGTGTTCTTCGGCTGTGCTCCCTACCATTATAACCGGCGCCCCCGCCAGGACCGCCATCCGTAGCCATCCTTCTGCTGTAGAAGAACACAACCATCTGTTTAGCGAACAGTTCATGTTTGCTCAAGTCTTAAACAACATGAAAGTTCTCTCATTATAAAACATGTCAAAGTTTTATATATTAACCTTCCCCCTCCTCTATCAGCTATCCCCCCACCTTTCTTCTTACACTACTTCTTCTATATTCTCATTTGAGTTGTTAACACACCACAAACTTTTCTATATATAATAAAGTTTTGGGAAGGAAAATTTTGATCATCTTAATATTCAAACTAATAACTCTATTTTTTTATACATTATTATTATGAGGTGTTTAATTAGTGCTTGGAACGAAGATAATTATCATATAAATAGTTAACTGTAATATAGATAATTGCATTTTAATTACAGAGCAAATGTTAATTACATACACAACGAAGAAAATAAATATTTAAAAAAAAAACTCTGTACGTAACTAAAGAAGGTAAAATAAAATTAATTTAGTTAAATCATAATAAACACATGTAATTGTAAAATCAGTTTTGTTTACAATTTTGGTGAAACACTCACATAACAATTAATTCAAATATAAACTTGACCAATTTTCTTTAAACTTACGATATTTTCACTTAGTTCTCATATGTATGTATGTAATGTACGTCGAGATTATGCAAAATATTCAGCGCGACACCCCCTTGGAAATGATTATATTATATAGAAAAAAATGTGTTGACCGTTGATGAATTATGTTATGAAGAAATTTGGTGAAGTTCGGTCAATTAGACCCATATGTGAGGAAAAACATTCAATTATACCAACGTTTCGACAGAGTTTCCTGTATTTATCAAGCATTTAATATATAGAAAGTTGTGAAGATATGAAGAATTGAAGAATCTCGGATTCTTCATATGGATATGCATACACATTTGTTACATCGCAAAAATATAAAAGTTATTGTGTCTTGTCTTAAATCATCTACAGAAAAAAAATAAATAAAAAAGAAAATAAAAAAAGAAGAAGACATTTCTCCATATCTTCACGACTTTCTATATATTAAATCCTTGATAAAGACAGGAAACTCTGTCGAAACGTTGGCACAATTGAATGTTTTTTTTCTTGACCGATCCTCACCAAATTTTCTTCATAACATTATATTATATTCAAACTGTTAATTTCAATTTTAAATTACACTTTTCTTAATTAATTATATTATTCTCTTTCTTAATAATTAATGAGTTTATCATCAACATAAAAATTATTATTATTTAATATCATATAAAATTGAGTAAAGAAAATTAACGCACCAAAACTTGTTGGGGTGTGTTGCATTAACAACGAAACAGATTGAAATAGAAACACATGATAACTGAAATAGATCAAACTTGTCTATTCCATTATGCTATAACCACATGTTTTCCCTGATATTTAGAGAAACATCTTCTAGTAAGAGAGCTAAGTCATTATTTAGACGAAAAAACAAAAATGGGGCGTGAAGTTGTTCGCGTCCGAGATTGTTCTCACGTGCTCCCTGGATATCCAGTTAAGCCTAGTTCTTTTATACTGGGCTCGCGAGGCACTGAATGGCTGAATAGCCGAAGTTATGACATAGGAAAAACAAAAAATTATTTAAAAATTGTCTATTAATTGCGCCTGTCAAACGACATGGTTTTATGGATATGGACCAAAATACTTTTTATTACAATTTTTATTACTTTTTGTCAATTTCAATCCTACTTCCCTCGTTTACTAGTTGAAGCGCGGGGTTCCTACGCGAGCATGGGTATAGATATCCAAGAGAGCGCCAATTACATCGAACAAACCTGTATAACATTTGAAACTTTGTGCCATAAACATGAATCTCATGTTTATGGAAAATCGTTGCAGCCTTATTACTTGTAATAACAGGAAGTATTGTAATCGTGTCAAATTTTCGATATCGAGTTTTCACCGGAAATTCATGTTTTGAGGACCTCCTGAGTCCAAAAAAAAGTGATATTTACAAAATGGTCTCTATGTTTGTGTCTGTGTGAACAGCAAAGCTGAAAAATGAAAAATTGCAAAAAATCCAAGCTTGATATTTCGTATAGGTATTACCATGGGAACTGATTAGTAAGTTATCTATAAAAATTCCTCAACCGGAAGTACTACTTTACTGAAATGTTTTTTGTGATTATCCACTTTTTTTTGTGATTTTTCTCAAAAATGGCTCCAATGATTTTTTTTAACCTTGGTATTATAATCAATTACCATACTAAGTAATGGTAATTTTTAATTGAAACATTTCTATGGGAACATTCTTTTGTGGCGGAGGGGTGGGGGTCATGTTTTGTTATAATATTAATTTAGAATTAAATATATTCCAAGTTTAATGAAAGTGATTTATCAATTGACAAGTGAGTTTTAACTGAAAAGATTTTTTTTCAGGTTTCTGCGTTTTTTCTGCGAGAAACATCATTTTTTTTTTAGAGAGAGAGAGAGAGTGTGTGTGTGAGAGAGAGAGAGAGAGAGAATAGATTCCAAAACACTAACAAAATCTTCATCAGTAATGGCACACTTTCAGGTACCAATTTTCTATAAATTGGGAACTCTAGCAATAAACTTAATGCACTTTTTGATTATACAGGTGAAAGAACCACACACATTTTACTGAAGCGGAATTCAAAAGGATAGTTTAACGTTGCTGCTCCCCATAGAACTAATTGAAAAAACTAATTTTCCTAGAAAATTGCTTTAATTAAAAGTGATTGCCTTTTATGTGTGTAGATACATAGTAAAGTACACGACCAAGTGTAAAGAATATCGTTCGATCCATTTTTCGACCAAAACTTTATTGCCACATATGGTGATAAAAGGAATATCAAGATTGCGATTTTTCATTTTTGAGATATTTCGCACACACACACACAACAAAACCATTCGCAAAAAAACTTTTCCGTTCACAGACATCTCATAACATGTATTTCCGGTGAAAACTTAATTTTCAAAAATTGGAGAAGAGAAGAGAGACATTAAAAACCATATTTAGGGAGCTCTGATTCACATGGAGTCGTTCTGTGAAGATGGTGACGTCCCTAAGATGTCACAGTTTTCAGAACCATGGTATATCAAGTTTAGGCTCCTTTGATGTTTCGAGTTATTTTCTTCATATACACACCAACACACATCAAAGAGAAATAGACTATGCGAGGGAGAGACCTCATTCATTTTTTTCGTACATATGTTACATTTTTCGTACATAAAATAATTCATTAGAAAATTTGACACACAATACTTTGTCTTACAGCAATAAGAGGAAGTAAAAATATAATACAAGTAAATATACACTTAACAATAATTAATTTAATTAAAAAAAAAATGGCGATTCCCCCAAGAATGTAAACAACTTCAAACGCTATAATTTTCTTTATAATTAACCGTTAAAAAGGTCATCTGCGCAATTATTTGATAAGACAACGCTGATATTTCGTCAATATATGCTTTTAGTTCTATTATTTACAATAAAAGTTATAAATTATCGTTCTGTAAGGTTATAATATTAATATAATGAATATTTTGGGGAAAATGGAAAAGATAATAAACTGTTACACTTTTAATTTTCTCTAATTTCCTGGTTATGTAAACATTTTCGAAATTTTATTTTCAACAGAAATATATGTTTTGAGATTTCCCCCCCTCCACGAAGCTGGAGGAAGCTGACACTGATATTCCGTCTAAGCAGCTGACACGCACGATTCGTTACAAAATCCATCAACTGGAAGTGTGACTTTACTGAATGATCCCCCCCCCCCTCAATTTTTCTGGAAAAAGCGACTCCGATTTTTTTTTTTTGAACTTCGTATATTATCTACATACATATTACATCTACGCTTTTATTTGCCGGGAAAATTTTTTGGGGAGGGTGGGGAATTGTGAGGAACTGTAACATTAAGCTTTCGTCTAAAGTATTACTTCAATTCAATGTATGCGTAGGTACTTCTACCACTTATACTGGTAGAGGTAGAACATTCCTGGGGGGGCAGTGTTGTTTTAGCTTTAGGGGCGACATTATCCTGAAGATAATTACAGACATTATGCCCTTAATATAGGCAAAACTTGGTTTACAACAAGCCTCTGACGCTGGTCTCACCCGAAGACCTAAGTGTTTTACAATGCTTACAACGATTGCAGTGAATTTTAATCGTTTAAATAAAAATTAAAAATCCACAATATTTAAATGGAACAATGGTACCAACATTAAAATACAAATAAATAAAAGAGAAAACAAGTTACTATTGTTAGTGTTTTAATTAGTTATTTTATTTCTATATAAAGTTAAAAATATCATTTTTATCGTTTTATTTTTTATTTTTTTTATTAATTGGACCGTCATAAAAAGCACGAATGGCAAGAAGAAATAGGTGTTAATTCGCTCTCAAGAAGCTTTGAAATTCAGCAGAGCTAAGCTCCTTTACGTACAAAACAATCCGAACATAAATATTAGATTAGATTGACAGAAGGGGGTGGGCGGGCCTCATTCCACTGCAACCAATAAGAAGTCTATTGTGGACCCCCTAAAATTATAGCACTTCCCTTAGCTTCGCCCTCTTAATGAGGCCTAACAACGCTGAGAATTTCTGTCATGAAGCTCATGGCTTCGGGATTGCTTGTCCCCATTTGAAAAAACCTTGTTCTCGCCAGGCCGCACATTCGCAAAGGATGTGTACTGGGGTCCTCCACAGTCTTGCAGAATCGGCATACCGTATTATCCGCAAGTAGTAATTCGTGCATGTACCTATTCAGCCTACATTGGCCTCTAGTGACCCACTATTAGCCTTATATCCCCTCGGCTATGGCTTGGTAGATCCCTGTTAAATTTAGGCAAATGTCTCTTAATGAAGAGTTTTGCCTGCTTCTGTCTTGGTTCTCTCCCACCAATGCAGACACTGTACTTCTATCCAACCTTTGATAGAAGTTTGAATTAGGCTCTTGGGCAACCCGCAGAAGGGTTCGGGGCCTATAAAGGTGTCCTTCGAACCCTCTCTCGCTAGGGCGTCGCCCTCTAATTGCCCAGAAACCCCACATGTCCAGGCACCCAGGCGAGTGTCAACATGTTCCGAGCACCCTGAGGGCAAGTTTTGCCATAGTACCATAGCTATCCCACACAAGTCTTGAGACTATTTGGTGTGAAGCAAATGCCTTCAGGGCTGCCTGACTATCGGAGTGTATGGCCACTCCGAACATAAAAATAACGTGTGATTGTGAGAAAAGATGGTATTTAAAAAAGTTTATAGAGAATTTTCATCATATGGGAAAGGAAAATACCCTGAAGAAAATTTGGACTAGTCTGCGAAAATGAGTGCTGAAATATAAAAATAAATGAATAAAATACGGCAGTTACTGATGACGGCGAAAACAGTTAAGGTGGCTCAGTGAAACTTTTGAAAGGTAAGCTAGAGAGGAGGGGAGTCGATATATAGAGGAAGACCTCTAGTCAGATGGTTGAAAGATTTGGAGAAAGTTTCCAGGAAAATGGCTGTCAGAAGATGGCGGAGGTGTACCACGAATAAAGAATAATAAAAAAGTCCTGCCCTTGGCAGGGCTGCAGCTGTCGCGCCTTGGGTAGGAGTTGGACCATAGTATTAATAAACTATTGTAATCTGTATGTTTCATTGTTACTCTATTTTTATTAGCGGTGACTAAGGGGACACCAGTTGACATAAGATTGTCTATTATTATAAATAATTTTATTATTATCACGGGTATTCTAATGTTTTTATTAATATATTTCAATGTATCCTTTGAAAGGAAATTCAAATTAATACAGTAAAACATAACTTCCTTAAAATCCTCTTGACTTTTTCAATATTCTCCTGTATGCACACACTTTGTAAAGATCCACATACTTCCTTTCACAGCAGCAAGAGAAAGCAATAATCTGTTTAACACGTGAGTGCAAGTAAAGTACCAGATAGAGTAAGAAAAGTGAGTATATTATAATACTGGTCTAACATAAATTGTTAGAAATTTACTAATATTATAATTAGACGAACACAGACCTAGGGTAATACACAGCAAAGTAACCCCTGGCAACCAATATCATAAACACAACCTGCAAGAAGATAACCGCCACCTCCACTCTTGCCCGCTGTCCCCGGGCGGCCTCACGCTCCCGCCCACAAAAAAAGAAAGTATATATATATATCAGAGGTTACAGACCTCCACAATTACCAGCCGTCTGCTCTCATTCTGATGGCCGCGCAACACAAAACTTGCTCCACGCCACCTACAGTAGTGGTAAGGATCTGTTGCGCAGGCTCCATTCTTTCTTTCACTGTCGCTATTACCGCTCTTTCTCTTTTATTATTATTTTTGTTTTGTTTTGTTCCGAATTTCTCTAATGGATGGAAATATAAGAAGTAAAATGTAATGAAAATAACATATATGAAAGAAGGGCACTCTGACTGACAAACTATTCCACTATTTGTCACTAAGAGCCATGGGCATTCTGAACAATTTTACCAAATTAGATAAAGAATTTTCACTTACCATTATTGTTTATACAGGAAATAACGCGATAGTTCAAATTTATGAAACTGAGTTTTCTCGGATTTTAGTACTCCCCTCCCCCGAGTAGGGAAATATTTAACAGAATAAGTTAAAACGAACACTCGTAATAAGCTCCATTCCGAATATTATTACTGATATTCCGAACATCTGACACCAAAGTTTTGTTTAATTAATTTTTCGCGATTTTCCCGAAGGAAACTGTCAAAGATTTTCTGTCAAAAATTAGAATTTGTAATAAGAGAAAGAACTTATAGCAGATTGCTCTTACTTTCTCTTAGTCCTCCTCGTTAAGAGCAAGTATATACACCGGAAATATATACTGTGAGCTCCTTTCAGTATGAAAAATCTGATAAGAAACACTCATACAACTTTGTTTTGCTGCATTTAACAAAATTGTAATTGACAAATTTTATAATTACTATATCAAATTTAATGTTTTGGTGTGCGTTACGACCGCTGTATTTGATGTTGTAAAATGGATGTTGCCCCCATGTGGATTAGGGGGTAGAATACATTACAGTAATCCCTGCTTGTCGTAGAAGGCGACTGAAAGGGTAAATCAACACACACTCACACACACATACACAATACAGACCACACTAACACTACATTCACTCCACCACAAACCACTATGGTACTTACAATACACAACCCAGGTTTTCCGTCCCTGGAAGCCCGCAATGGGAGCAGGCCTGAAGGTTCGGAGGAGACAGCCCCTCCATCAGACTTTGGGTGCAACGTGCTAATAACTCGTTCACCCGAGATATATCTTATTCAGGAACCTCAACAAGATTATGTCGGACTGATGCGAAGAAAAAGACCTCGGAATCGCCAAAAAGGCTTACGATTTGGACTATGGAATGTTTTATCACTATACAGACTAGGGGCACACAATGCTCTCCTTAACGAAATTGACAGGTACGAAACAGACATTGCGGCTATTCAGGAAATCCGATGGACCGGTAAGGGAATGTTAGAGAAAAAACCACACCATACATTATAGCTGTCACGAAAAGAAATGAATATTCGGCACGGGAATCGTTGTGAGAGGAACGGCTCGTCAACTGGTAATAGGCTATAAGGCTGTTGACCATAGAATATGCTGGAGAATAAAAGGGAAATTTTATAACTACAGTCTAATAAGCTGCCATGCAGCGACTGAAGTACAAGAGGAGGAGGAGAAGGAGGAATTCTACGACCAGCTTGAAAGATCACTCGATGCATGACCGAAAAGCGACATCTCGCGCAGATCGGAAAAGAACTAGCGTTCAGACTCACAATTGGGCTACACAGCCTCCATGATGTGACCAATGAAAACGGGCAAAGGCTTCTTAATTTTGCTGCATCCGAAGACCTAGTCATTGGTAGTACGTATTTTCCACGCAGACAAATACACAAAATACCTTGGAAATCCCCTAATGGTCAGATATATAATCAAATAGATCACTTACTCATTAGCTTGCGCTATAAGTACAATCTATGAATATTAGAACATATAGAGGAGCTAATGTAGACTCTGACCACTATATGGTTATAGCGAGGTTGCGAGCAAGAATATCGTAAGCCAATCTGTGCGGATAGAAATAAAAAACAAATACGATGTCGCCAAGCTGAAGGATTCTGAGATTTGTATGAATTTCCAGCAGCACCTTGATACTGAAATTAAAGAAGAGTTATGACATAGTGGAGCTAGTGTAAATAAACAGGGAAGGCTGCAGCCGTGCCCTGAAATCTGCTGCGTTGGAGACTCTAGGTGTTAAAAGAAGACCTCCCAGATCCCCATGTTCGATGAAGAATGCCAGAAAACTACTAATTACAAGAACACTGCATATAAGGCAATGACCCAAAGACATACCCGTAATACAGCGGAAGCCTATAAAGAAAAACAAGAGAGAAAAAAAGATTCACAGAAGAAAGAAAAGAGAATGGGAGAATAAAAAGCTAGAGGAAACAGAAAACCTTCAAAACATAAAGGAAAGCAGACAATTTTTCCAGGAAGTTAATGAGGGAAGGTTAACCTTTCAAACCAAGGTTAACATCATGCAGAGATGAAACAGGAACTCTATTATCCAATAAAAGTCACATCTTAGAATGATGGGTCAGACATTTTAGAGGGTTACTGGGTAGAAGAAAAGCAGGTGAAGGTGGTATTAACAGCCAAATAAGATATTACAGAGTGGAAGAAAGCATTCCCCAAAAGACGATAGCGAACCACCCGATGAAGATGAACTGTTTAAATACAGTGGAGTGGAGTTTCGGAAAAATCTTCATAACCTAGTAGTTCAAGTATGGTTAGAAGAAAAAATGCTAACGACTAAAAGGGTAAAAGGACAAAGCTATCATATATCATACATATGCCCCTTCCACAAAAAAGGAGGCCAGCTTGAATGCGCTAATTACAGGGGTATCTCACTCCTATCCTGTGCATAGAAAGTCTTCTCAAACATACTCTTCCAAAGACTCAACCAATATGCCGATAGAATTATAGGTAAATACCAGTCTGGGTCTAGGAGAGGAAGATCTACTACGGACAAAATTTTTACAATCAGGATGATCCTGGAGAAGGCCAATGAATATCGGATAACCACGCACCACTTATTCGTTGACTTTAGGGCAGCCTACGATGGTGTGGATAGAAGTAGCTTATATCAGGCATTGGTGGATATGGGAATCCCTGCGAAACTGATTCGTCTCATCAGGATGACGATGACAAGCCATGTGGACAGATGCGAATACAGGTTCAATACTCAGAAGAATTTGAAACGGATATTGGAGTACGTCATGGGGATGCCCTAGCATGCCTCCTGTTTAATTTCGCCCTGGAAATGCTGGTAAGGAAGTCAAAGATACAAACGAACAGCACGGTATTTAACAGGATGACCCAGCTACTCGTCTATGCAGACGATATCGACATAGTGTCAAGATCTATGAGGATAATTGAAAAAGCATTTATGGATCTGGAAGCTACTGCGAGAAGTTTTGGCCTAGAAAGAAACAAGACAAAACCGAAATACATAAAATCTGGATGCGAGGGACCCCATGCCGCAAACATTACCATTAGTCCGTATATTTTCGAGTGGGTAGACCAATCTATCTATCTGGGTTCAGAAGTAAACTCCTAGAACGACATTTCCTGAGAGCTAGGAAGGAGGATTGCTGCAGCCAACAGATGCTGTTTTGGGCTGAGCCAGCAGCTACGGACTGACCTGATTTCAAGAAAGACGAGTAAGACTTTATAAAACATTAATCCGACCTGTTCTCACCTATGGCTCAGAAATCTGGACAACAGAAAAGCAGAGGAAAAAAAGCTCCTGGCGTTTGAAAGAAAAATTCTCCGTAAAATATGGAGAAGAAGGAAAAACAAATACGGGCAGATATGGAGAAGAAGGAAAAACCAGGAGCTTTACAGCCTACATGAGGAAATGAATGTGATAAGGCTTATTAAATTAGAAAAACTAAGATGGGCAGGACATGTTATTAGAATGGAAGAAGTTGAGCTAACTAGGAAAGTGTTAAAGGAAGAGATCCACAGTCTTAGAAAGATTGGCCGGCCGAAGGCGAGGTGGATCGATGGTGTTGCCGCGGATGCAAGTTTATTACTTGGCGTCACAAACTGGATGGCTGCCGCACAAAATGGGATGCTTGGCGGAGGCATATTGAGGAAGCCCAGACTCATTAGTGGGTTGCTGCGCCATTTAAGTAAGTATGTAAAATGGATGGTGAGGTTCGGTCACAAAAAAAACTCTTTTTTCAAATTTTCACCGACGTTTCGGCAAATTTATTGCCTTCTTCAGGGTCAAATTTTTCAGTAAAATTTGCCTTTTTAAATTTCTTAAAAACTATAGTTTAACTTGTGATATACCATCAGCAAGTGTTGAACTAATTCCAACAACACGGTGAAGGTATATCACAAGTTAAACTATAGTTTTTAAGAAATTCGAAAAGCAAAATTTTTACCCTGAAGAAGGCAATAATAAACTTGCCAAAACGTCGTTGAAAATTTGAAAAAAGAGTTTTTTGTGACCGAACCACAATATCCATTTTACATTAAATTTAATAAAATTCGTCGGTGTTTCTATGGAGAAAACTGAGAACTGTGTAGTAAAAAAGCACTTCCGGTCATGCAACAACATATTTCATTCTAATTAATATTATTTAGGTGATAGAATTGTATAATCAACTCAAATAGCACTTTATTGAAAACCTAATCCCATCCCTCCCCCTGCAAAGTGCCCTTAAATGAATTTTCCCAGAGAAATGTTTCAAATAGAAGTTGTAGCTCTTTGTATATGTAGTTGATACGTCAGGTTTAAAGAAAATCGTTGGAGAGATTTTTAGAAAATCACAAAAAAGTGAAAAAAAATCCAGTAAAGTAGAACTTCCGGTTGAAGAATATTGACAGATAACTTTTTGTCGGATCCTAAGGAGATACCTAAACAGTATATCGAATTTTGAACTGTCTGCGATTTTTCGTTTTTTAGCTATGTGTTTACATATAAACAGACACACACACAACACAAATACCCACATAACAATAGGCCATTTCTAAAAACCACTTTTTTGGGGGGACCTCAAAAGTGTTTTTCCGATGAAAACTGGATATCGAAAATTTGACACGATTACAATACTTTATATCTTTCCTATTACAACTAGGGAAAGGAATAGCTAAAGTGGTTAGCGTACTGGACTTCCACGCGGAGGACCCGGGTTACGAGTCCAGCTGTGCTACCCTTAGATTTTTTCTTCCTTGGAGCCTCTACCAGCTCACTGTTCGGTGATGGACAGTGTTGCCTGTAGCGAGAGAACACTGTCCGGAGGCCGGCAGTGCACTGAGAAGGCTCCGGGCGCTAATGACCACGATGTTGAAGCGCCTTACAACAACAAAAAAAAAAAAAATTACGATGGGTTGATTTGAATTCCAATAAATTCTGAACCAGTTTTACAGCCTGAAGTTTTATAGAAATAACATACTCTAATCAAAAATAAACTACTTGATAATGGCAAGTGAATAGCCGAAACGTCGTAGAAAGAAATGTAAAAAAGTTTTTATATATTTTTAATATATATAAAACTTCAGGCTGTAAAACTGGTTCAGAATTTATTGGAATTCAAATCAACCCATCATAATTCAAATAAAATACTAAACAGCCTATAAAAGAAAATACAAAGCTTAAGATTAAAAAAAATTACAATTCCAAGTTTGAAGAAAGTCACAATAGGCGTTAAACTATTACTTCAGATTTGGAATTCTTCTAATGATTCTACTTTATTTCCAAATTATATAATAATTATAGAACTATAAATTGGTATTTATTACAATGAATGTATTTATTGGCGAGTATGTGTTGAATGGGTAAATTAGTTTTATTTTAGAATATAAAATGAATGATCGTCTTAGTGTCTTCTATTAGTGTATAGTCTATGGTAATTATAAACTGCCACACAAAGTAAGAATTATTGATTAGGACTGTGGAAAATAATACTAGCTGTAGGTCTGATGGACTGTTAGATAAGAAAACTGAAAGGTTGTACATGGCTATGCCCCTTCCCTCAGAACCCCTCAAAATTAATTTTACTAGAGAAATGTTTCGATTTTTTTTTTTTATTAATTTAAGGCGCGTCAACATCTATGGTCATTGGCGCCCGGAGTCTTCTCAGTGCACTGCCAGCCTCCGGACAGTGTTCTCTCGCTACATACAACACTGTCCATCGCCGGACGTGAGCTGTAGAGGCTCGTAGGAAGAAAAAATGTAAGGGTAGTACAGCTGGACTCGAAACCGGATCCTCCGCGTGGGAGTCCAGTACGCCAACCTCCTAGCCATTCCCTTCCCTGAAATGTTTCAAATAAAAGTGAAAAGAAAAAAAAAATTATTCAGTAAAGTCGCACTTCCAATTTGATATTTTGGCCGTAAAGCTCAGATGCGGTGGTTGTATCTAAACTGAACACCAAGTTTAAGCTTCCTGCTAGATATATTGTTCACACACAAACACCCACACACACATACACGGACTTCCAAAAATTCTGACAAAATCGCTAAATAATCGACAAAATAAAGAGTAAAACAAAGTAATTACTTGAAGCTTCCTCTAACGAATGAACGTCTGAAATAGGTCTTGAACAAGAAAATCTAAAATAAATTTTCCGAATTGATCAACCAGGGCTTAACCCATAAAATGTTAATTCATTCTGCGCTTACCTTTCAGGAATACTAGGAAATATTTAAGTAAATTAGCTGAAAGAAAAGTAAGATGAACAAGCTAATTAAAGGTTGAAAAGATGTTGCGAAAGAAACAGGAAGAGTGTATAAAATAGAGAAGGGAATAACAGAACTAATAGAGAAGAATTATAAATTAGCAAAGTGAAAATGATGGAGAAGATGGGAGGGGGAGGGAGAGAGAGAGAGAAAGTGATGCAGTTAGTGAACTTTATCAATATTATAGAATTTGTATCTTCTTTTTTTCTTTTCTTCGTCTGTCTGTCAGCATTTAGATAAATTAATCTGATAATATTATAAGTCAGTTGTTTAATACGACCTCAAAGTACGTAAAAATCAAGTCCAAAATCATCAATACCTTCCATTTCTCATCAATAAAAAAAAAAAAAAAATTAGCGTGGAATAATAAATTCCATAAAATAGAAAAATTTGATTCCTCCTGTCAAAGTTATAACAGATAAATTAGAACCATTCATAATACTGATGTAATATTTTATCTTAGATAAAAACTCCTCATAGAGGATCGTATTTAAAAAAAATCAATATTTCCAAAGAAAATGAAAATGTTTCAAATCAAAAGCGATACGAATTTCCGTTCGTTAGTACAATCAAGTTTAGGGAATGTCGTTGAATGTTAGTATTGTTTCGGTTTGCGAATTTCCTTGACTGATTAGAGAGTAACTTCAGCGTCAAATATTTTTTTTTTTATTCAGGGAGACATGTATTTCCGATGGAAACTCAATTTTGAAAATTTGATACAGCCCTGAATCTTCCTTTAAAGATTGTATTATATATTGTATATATTATACATAAAAAAAAAATACTATCTATGCAATAATCATATTGTGCAAAACGGAAATAAGAACAAAAAGAGGGTTGTTTTGTAACACGCAGATGTCATTGAGCTGGTTGGCTAGTTTAAATATACATAAAGATAAAGGGGAGGTAATCGTAGAAAGAAAGGTTAACTAATTTCTAAGAAACAATAAACGAAAAGGTCAATATACTTTGTCGCAAAAAACTTTGCTCTAAATATTTAATACAGAACTGAGTATTGCAAAAAAAAAAATGACAATATATCGCTTTGATATTGACGTAAGTAGAAATAGCAAATTATGTACTGTTAACTGGAACAGTTATTGGGGGCAATGGGAATTCTATTATTAATGGTATTAATGGTACAAAAGAGATATCTTTATTTGAGTGTTTATAAAGAGATATCCATCTTATTGGAATTATCGGTTTATCGGCCAATAAAAAAAAAAAACTGAATAAATTTTGTAGGAAAACCTGACATTCAGAGAAAACTTCAGAGATTTTTTTTCCAGGTAATCGATTGGTACCAGACGTCCGTCCAACTTTCAAGATTGTTGATAAACAATTTGAGAACAAGGATTTGCAAATGGCAAAACTTTCTTTACAAACACTTCTTTGAAAAAAAATAATAAATCTGGAATCACACGACTTTATCTTACTGTAATTTATATAGGACTAATCTCTTCAAACACATAATTCTTGCTAGATTGCCTTCAATTTACATGAATGGAAGGATCTAAACTGTATAAGACAGTATAACCTTTTCCTATAACAAGAAACAGAGATAGTATGGTCATGTTCGAAGGATGATCAGCGGGAGTTTATCTAAAAAGATGTTGGAATGGGAAATGAAGAGGAAGGCCCTGGAATAGGATGGAAAGGTAGAATAGATTCAGAAATGTAAGGAAGAGATTTGCAAGAGGGTAGAAGCAAGAGGATAATGGGTATCGGAAAATTTCCGACATTTTGTATTGGTTAGTTGAACCAATACAAATCAAATTTGACCTCCGCCTCCCACAAAAACCTCTTATATGAATTTTATCGGAAAAAGTTTCTAAACAAAAGTGATAGATCTCTGAGGTATATAGTTATATAATGGGGTTGTTGAAGGAGAGAAATGGTCTGGTTTGAATGAATTAACAGAATGTGTTTAACACTGTATAATATAATAAGCGACACTGGCCGCCTGGACTTTACACTTGAAAATGGTAAAGTAAGGTAGAGTGGAAAAGGGTAATGACACGTAGTAGTGACTGGCGAGTGACCTCAGTTGTATGAACTGTCCTCTATGTGTCTCCCATTGCTGTATTTATGTGGTTTCTCCCACTCTAGTCCGAGAGAGTGGTCCTGTCATTTTATCCCTCTTTCTCTGCTACGAATACTTAGAAATACGAAGACTCGTCGATCTTTTTTATAAAGAAAGTTGCAACCCCCCCCCCCCACCAAACTGTCCAGTAAAGTTGCACTTCCGGTCAACCAATTTTTTTCCTTCAAACTCGGAATTTTAGCAACATATTTAATTTTCATTGATATTGATGATACAATATGGACTGATATTGATTGATCGTTAATATGGATGACACAATCGTATAATAAATTAAAATGGCACTTTAGAGGAAACCATTACCTTGCCATTCCCCAATTGAAGCAATTTTCGAGAAAATCTAGAAAAAAAATCGAAAAGTTCCATTCAGTAAAGTTTCCGGTTGACCGATTTTGTCCAAAACCTTATGTCCAAGAGAACCCTTGGTGGAACTTAAACGAAATACTCGTATCATGTGTGAACTACGACTTTCCCTTTTTGAGTTTCGCTGACCCTCCTTCACACAGACCACTTTCTAAAAACGTTTTTGGACCCACCCATAGGACATCAAAACATATATTTCCGGTGAAAATTCGATACCAAAAATTTGACACGGCAAATCTTTCTCTTACTGCAATTAATATAATTGTAAGTTTTCTTCAAAATTGTAATTTTTACTAAGAACACTTTGCTCTCAACATAAAAATAGGCTTTTACTCGGAAGGAAGGGGGCATGGCGTACAAGTTGATTCTTAGCACTTAAATGGTTACTATAATTTTATTAGATTAGTCCAACAGACAGTGCTTCTACCATACCCCATTTCTACAAGAAAGCTAATGTCATAAAATGTTTCAGATAAAAGCGATCATAGGTTTATATATATGCACAGTTGCGTGCGTTACTTGGGGAATAGCGAAAGCACGGGTTACCACAGCTCAGTACTCCATGCACTTCGTCAGAACAGTAGACAATACACTTAAACTACATACACTCTACACTTTACAGACAAGGACAAACACAGTACACAAACTAGGGTCTCCGTCCCTAGTTAATTGGCTTAAGCCAAATGAAAAGGAAGGGATTAGCTCAGTGGTAGCACGCTGGACTGGCAACGCGGAGGTCCCGGATTCGAATCCAGCATGTTGCCCTTAGATTTTCTCTTCCTAGGAGCCTCTACAACTCACTGTACGGTGATGAGCAGTGTTGTCTGTAGCTAGAGATCATTGTGTTGTGCTCCAGGGGCACAATCGATCTTGCAGGTCGCAGTGCGATAATCTCCTATAATAATGTACAATCTACATGCGCAGTTGGCGCTACAAGCTTTAATGAATTTCTTGTAGCTGTTTTCAAGAAAATTACCAAAAAACCTTGTTCATTAAAATTTGGAATTCCATTAATGTATTTAAGATAATTTAATACTATATAGATGGTATAACCGCAATTTGTACCGTACTGGCTCTTCACAGGAAATCTAACAAGTTCTTGTAGTTCGTCCAGAATTCCCCAATAATCAAATAAAAATAGACAATGAAAAGGTTATAATACGATGTTTAAAGAAAATCGTATAAGATGGAAAGATTGAAAAATTAAATGAGCACACTTCCAGTTGACAGAAATAACAAATCAACAGTTGAACGAAAACTTTTTGTCGATTGCGGTGTTGATATCTATAACCGGAATTTCCAGTTTGAGCTCCCTCTGATTTTTCTGTTTTGAGATAATTTGTTCAGATATACACTCAGGACGGCGCGCGATCTACGACTACAAAATGTGGTATAATTCCTTTGACAGCTGTAAAAAAGTTCTGGTGTGAAACACTCACACGACTTTCTCTTAATCTAATTAAATACAATTTGATCAATAAATTTCCTTTAAAATTGCAACGTTACAATGTTTATTTAGGCTGGCCATAAAAATGGTGGTGGGGATTTTATTTGTTTGTAGAGCCCTTTATGTCAAAACCAACAAATGTTGTGCAAATACAAATTTAAAATAACTGCCGGTCCCTTCAATACCTAATCAAAAATTCACTTTTAACAGAAAAATGTGTCACATAAAAGTAATACGTTTCTATCGATTTCCTTTAAACTTGGATGCTTGCTGCATAGATTTTTTTTTTTTTTTTGAAGGGAGGGGCCAATGCACTGCGACCTTGCGATCTATTGTGCTGTGCCTCCTGGGTGCAGCAGGCTATTTGCGCACAGCACCAGAGCAGATGTCCCAAATGAACATCCGTTCTACAGAACCTCCATCAGATTCAGATCTCTGTGGAATCCTAGTAACCTGAGGACTCTAAAGAGAGGATATCCCCCTCCTCCACGTGGTAGCTACCCAGGTTCTTGAATCTTATCTGAGTGGCAGCCACGCAGACTGTTAGGAGATGTGATGAAGTTTCCTTCCAACTCCCCACAGGCTCTGCATGAGCTGTCACTTTCCAAACCCAGCTTCGTTAGGTGTCTTCTAAGTCGGCAATGCCCCATGAGAACGCCAAGCATATTCTTACTCAAGCCCATGCAGGCCTCCGATCTCTGCTGGTTATAATTTCCCAGGCAGATCTTGGCCTGCCGCAAACGGGGGAGGGAGTATCAGAGTAGAGATCTCTTTGCCTCCTCCTCCTCTTTCCTAAGTTCTTCCAAGAGAAACTGGCCGCTGACCCCCCACAAAAAGGTTCCAGTCCTAGAAGCGGGGTCGCAGCGCCTATCTTCGCCAGGACATCGGCCATCTCATTCCCTTCAATGCTAACATGCCCTGGCACCCACCAAAGGGTAACTTTGCTGCATAAAAACGTATCACTTTTATTTGAAACATTTAAAAAAAAAAATTCAGAGGGTCCTTGGAGGTGTGTCTGTAGTTTTAAATTTAAATTTTCACAGGCTTCCTTGTTTTGACATAAAGCGCTCACAACATAAGGCTGCTCACGCATAAAAGTAAAATCCCAACCACCCTGTTTATGGCCCACTAAACATTGTAACGTTGCAATTTTAAAGACAATTTTTTCATTAAATTGTATTAATTAGAATTAGGGAAAGTCGTATGAGTGTTTCACACCAGATATCTGTCACCTCAAATCCATCTAGAAGGCTTTTTCATATATTTTTTCAGATTTATTATAGAAATAAATACGTCATACTTTCTTGACTCTCGTTAGCTTTTGTCTCTTATGTTTAATAAAAACAATCGTTAATGAGGATTCTACTGCTAATGACGCAAGGCAATAATATAAATATCAATACTGCTCTTTGGTAATTTTAAAAAACAGAATATCTAATCTCTAATCTAACCTAAACGTCATTGTTTCGCAACATTTCTTTTAAAAAAATACATAAAAGATTTCAATATATAATTAAACTTATCAAAAGAACATTTTGTGAGTTGAAAATGAATGCGTCATCAGTAGTGACGGGTGTGCTATCACGTAGTACTAGTTTACTAATAAAAAGAAAACAGCTGTAACATTGAATAGACTGTGAGATCATATATTTATAGAGCACCAATAGTTATCTTTGACTAATAACGAATTTATTTCGTCACAACCATTAATAATACCCCGCCGATTCCTAGCCATTAGTTCTCATGTCAGAGACACAATACTGCTTGTATTTAATAAATAAAACATTTTGTGACCACATTATCAATGTTCTAAGCATTAAATTATTTTCTGTTAACAGGGGATTTCTGTTAACAGGAACAGGGAATTATTGCGATTGTACCAAATTGTCGAAATTGAGTTTTCAACAGGGGTCCTCTAAGTACGAATAAAATATTTTTAGAGTGTATTTGTGTGTGTATATTTTAACAGAATATTTCACAAATAAAATGTCGCCAGGAAGCTGAAACTTGGAATTACGTTTAGACATGTAATAGGATCCGAAGGGAGGGATCCAAAGCAGAAAGAGAGAGAGATACAGGAACACTCTTTAGTTTAGGCCAGACGAGAGAGGGAAAAAGTATTTAAATACAGCTGTGTCAGCCATAGCAGGGGGTCTACCAGAGTCTTGCCACAGAGTTCATACAGCAGTCACAACGCGTCATCAACCTTTCTCTTTACCTCTCACTACCATTTTATATATTTTATTGTAAAGTCCAGGCAGTTTGTGCTACTTTTCTATTATACAGTGTTCAGCTTTACTTCTAGTTTATTTATCTATCTAACCCAACTTCTCTCCTTCTCAACCTTATTATAGACACTATATCACCACCTCATCTGGCACAAAAGTTTCGGACAAAATCCATCAAACCCGAAATGTGACTTTACTCAATTTTTTTTGTTTTCAGTTTTCAGCAATTTTCTCTAGACTTCTTATAAACTCTAGACTTGCTTCAAACTTGGCAATTTATATTATATTTATATAATATTCCAAAGATTAAAAAAAAAACTATATTCATGGCGTTAAATTTCAAATAATACAAAGGTTTGGTTCAGTGTTATTAGTAGAGGCCTTACAGAGCTTCTTCCATTCATCTCAACCTTTTGCCAACTCAGTTCTACTTCCCCAATCTATTCCTCTTACTTCCAAACCTTCCATCATTTTCTCATCCCAGGTTCTTCTTGATCGGTCGCGAAGTCTCCTGCTTTCCACCTTCGACTCGTATACCAGTTTTGCGATTTTTTTATTTCCATTCTGGCAACATGTCCGAACCATCTGAGTTGGTTTCTTCTGATCGAATCTATGGCTGGCTGTACGCGCAGATTTCTTCTAACTGTGGTATTTCTTACCTTGACCCCTTCTAGTCTTCCCTAAAACCTTTCTTAAATAACGCATTTCTGCGGCTTGAATTTGAATTTTCAGTCTTGTTGTTCGGAACCAAGACTCATTAGAATAGGATAACATTGGTAGGTACACAGATTTATAAACAGCGACCTTCGCTTAGGCGGAGACTTCTTTCTTGCCTAGAAAATGTTTCTAGTGGCGTGAAAAAAACCTTCCTGTCGCACCTATCCTCTCTCTTACTTCATCTTCCATTCTACTCTCTTCATTTAGGTGGGCACCCAGGTATTTAAACGACTTCACTTGCTCCAATACCGGTCCCCAGGCCTTCATTTTTATTCTCCTGCTGCTGTCACCGATCACCATGGTCTTCGTTTTCTCAGTATTAATTTCCAGTTTTTTTTTCTTCAACTCTTCAACCAAGACGTCCACATTAAACTGGAGGTTTTTTTCAGAATCTGGTGCTACTAGCATACCGTCAGCGCATACAAGTACACCAATTCCCACTCTCTGTATATATCTTTATCCTATGTGTAACTTTTTCATTCTCATTTCACAATTTTTAATGATCACGTCCAACACGAGAATAACAAAAAGAGACTTAAAATACATCCTTGTTTTACTCCCTGGGTTGTGATAAATTCTCCAGACGTTAGGTTTGTGGTACGTACATAGTTTCTTGTTTTCTGGAATACGCTTTGGATAGCCAACTGCAGTCCCATTTTAACCCCCTTGCCTTTCAATGACTGCCAGATAATGACTACCAAGTCGACGATGCACCAATAGCTCGCTTTTCCTTTATCCAACAATTTCTCATTAACCTGTCTGACAGTAAATATCATATCTTGGGTACTTCTTTCAGCTCTAAACCCATACTGAGCACAATCTAGATTGGGATGAGTTGGTTTCCTCCGCGTGGTGCTCCTGGATGCTGCTTAGGCAGTAACTGAGCGATCAACAGTGTGTTTTAACCTGAGGGCACAGAAAGTGCAGTCTAAGGAAGTAGTACCTCAGAACAGCAGAGGTTTGAAGAAACACACATAACGAATGACGCCATAAATAGCAGCCCTATCATCAGGATCGGAGGCTACGGGCTAATAACCCGTTCCTCTTAAATAACTATTATTAAGAGAAACAAGAATGAAAGAGCTGAAAGCAGAAAGTTCAAACTTGGATATAACCATTGGATGCGAAAGGAAGTTAACTGTTGAAAATCTGGTGTGAAACACTCACATTACTCTTTCTTGTTGTTTTTTTATCAAATTTCTGATACTATTCTAATTCCGAAAACTATCTCAAATCAATTTTTTTCCGGAAAAATGTTTTAAAATAAAAGTGGATACTGAAAAAAAAATAAAAAAAAAAAATCAGTGAATACGTACTGCCAGGCTTCAGGCTTCAGTGAATACCTTGGTGTCAGGTGCGGTAACAGTATCTGGGTGGAGCTTTCGTTTTTGAGATATTTTGTTCTCAAACAAAGGCCATTTGCTAAAAAACAATTTTTTCATACTCATGGAACATCAAGACATGCATTTCCGATTAAAACTCAATTTCAAAAATTAGACACCATCCCAATACTTCCTTTTAACTGCTTTTGTACAAATTCTTGGCATTTTGTCATACTTAATTCTCATTAATATTATACAGTTGGCAAGAACTTATAATTACCTCACATTACAGTTTATGCTACCGCGAAAATCCGTGAATAATCAATTTTTCCTGGTGAAACGTTTATACCACCGCTATACAGACATACATACAAAACACTGTACCATCATATATTTTTTTATTCCATAGAAAACTTCATAATCTCTGAACATCAGTTTAATAGCTGGCATTATTATTATTTAATTGTAATTTACAAGGACTCCAGTCGAGTCAGTGTTCAGTCAATTATGTCATCAAATTTGTGCGGTCTGAATGAAAAAACTTTCGGCTAATTTAGACAAAATAAAGCCTTGGTTAAAATGTTTTACCACATGACCTTGCAAAAGAATTGTTTTGAAACGTAATAAAAAAAAGAAAAAGAAACGAACAATTAATTACAGTAATAATAATAATTACTTCGTAGTAGGTGATTTGCTAGAAAAGAAAAAAAATTGAATTGTTCAATGAAATGTCTCTCTCTTGAACATTCTCAATGGCGTTGCTCTAAAACAGGAAATATTGTGATGGGCTCAGATTTGCTTTAATTTTTCTTTTTTTACTCTCTCTTACTCCTGGTGAATGAATTATCTCGAGAAAAAAAACTCGCAGGTAGTGGAGCTACTCGTTATTTCTTTTAAGGACCACGCTACCGAATCTGACACGAAGGTTTTCATCAAAATCTATCAACCAGAGGTGTGACTCTACTGAATGTTTTTTCGTGATTTTCTCGGAACTGGCGCTAACGATTTTCTTCATATACTGTTTCTTCTAAACATATGGCATCACTTTTATCTGAAACAGTTTTCCGGAAAAACTGATTTTTTTTCCGCTGGTTCTGAGGTGGGTGGGGACAGTAACGGTCATGTTCCCGCTAAAGTACCATTTCAATAAATTTATAGTTCTTTCACGTATAACATTAAATGCATTAACAAAAATTTCTAGAATACCAAATTTTAAAAAACCGGTTAGCCGGAAGAGATAGATAGATAGAAGAGAGAGAGAGACTTTACAGAATGTTCTTTTGATTATTGAATTTTCTTGAAAAGAAAACAAAGAACTATAACGATTCCATAAACTTGGATGTACCTGCACAGATAAAAATGTGTCACAGCAACCAAAAAGAGTAAAGAGAAAGAAACGAACCCAACCACTCTCTCGGAGTGGAGTGGGAGAAACTGTATAAATACAGTGACGGACAGTCCTTGGGGATACAGTTCGATACAGTTCAACACATAGTTCACTATAGTTCATCATCTCGCCAGTCATTTCGTGTCATTCTCATTCCACTCTACCTTAACCATTCTCTACTGTGAAGTCCAGGCAGATTGTGTCTCATTATTGTTATATAACCATTGTTAACCCAGTCTTCTTATTTCATCAACTTAGACCTAAATCTCTCCACCTAACACTTGCAAAATCGAACACGTGCGTCATCTCTCCTAGCTTTACCCTATTTGAAATTTAAGTTAAAAAATTTCGTAAAAATGATCTAATAGTAATCATTTGGGGAGGGGAGTATTTTAATTCCAAAAAAAAAAAAAAAAAAAAACAAACTAAAAAACTTATTCTCTAAAGTTGCATTTCCGGTTGATGGATTTCGCCCTGAAAGCTTCAATATCAGAAATGCAATGGTAGTACCTAAACGCAATACCAACCAAATTTGACCTTTCGGCAATTTTTCGTGTTTGAACACACAAAAAAACAGACTCACAGATGATTCGCTAAAAACGTTTTTTTTTTTTTGGTACTAATGGAGGACGGACCTCAATACATGTATATGCAGTGACAACTCAATTTCGAAAATTTCATACATCGCATTACTTCGTCTTACTAGCAGGAGGTAAGAAGAGAAGAAGTCGAAAAAAAAAGCAATTAGTGTTTACTAAATTTGTTTGAAGTTCATTGACAAAAGGTAGATTTCGCTAGATTATAGATTTCCTCGTTGCAAATTAAATCAGAAAAATAAGCAACGGTTAGATAGTTTACAAGTGAAGACAGAAAAGAGAAATTCAATATTTTCAATATTTATTAGTTTAATTTTTATGATATTATCACTTGTTATAAACAGTAAGAGGTTATCAATGGTAATTTAGTTATACCATTTTTAGTTGACCAGGTTAAGATGTAAATACAGGCTAAAGATGTCACTTTAGTGTCGAAACCATCTCTCTGAGACACAAAGACAGCGATTTTTATTGGAGTGGGGGAAGCACGCCCCGGATTCCCTCGACGTTTAGTTATGATTTGTGCTACCTAGGTGCGCTACCAACTTTTCTCACAATGCTAGGTAAACATCGACTTTACCCTAACGGCAAATCGACCGAATCCTGAAGTGTCGCACCAAAGACGAGCGCACTAGCCACTATTACGCATAAAGGCAGTCACAAATTATTACACGGATTAATATCATCCTCACCTAATTTAATATAAGAACTCCTAGAATAACTCATTTCAAAATTTTTGTCAAAAAATGTTTCAAACAAAATTAATATATGTGAGGTTACCTTACCGATCAGAGACATTTTCCGTGGTAGCCTGCTTCATTTGGTGGTCATCGACCGGTTTCGGGCGTTCGCCCATCTTCAGGATGCGTTTTTCAGACAGAGTGCCAACACAGACTCGTATAGAGTAACTTAGTTTCACACTAACTAAGTTACTAATCACACACTAAGAGTTAGTGTGAAACTAAGTTACTCTATACGAGTCTGTGTTGGCACACTGTCTGAAAAACGCATCCTGAAGATGGGCGAACGCCCGAAACCGGTCGATGACCACAAAATGAAGCAGGCTTCCACGGAAAATGTCTCTGATGCTTTCCAGCTCTGCGGAACCAACCACCACAACAAATTACCTTACCGAGTTTAAAGAAAATCTTGTCGCCAAGGTCAAGAAAAAAAGTGAAAAAGTGGTGGTACCTAAATGGAATACCAGGTATGAGGTCCCTGCGATTTTTCGTTTTTGAGATGTGTTATTTATTCATAATACACGCAAGCATCGCTAGAAAACAGTATAATAATGAAAACATGATTTGTATTGTAGGAAAATTGAAACATGTATTTTCAGTGATAACCTGTATTTCGAAAACAAGAGAAAGAAGTTGGAAATAGAGAAGGGATGAAAATAATAATGAGAAAAGATTTGGATCGATCCCGTGAGGAGGAAAGAGAGAGGAGTGAGAGGCGTAGTAGATGTACGACCTTGAGTGACCTTGATGTGAAGGGAGGTTCTCTCTGTCAGTGCCCACCTTTATAGTAATAATGTAACCACTTCCACCCTCTATGCGAGACAGAGAGAGTGAGAGAAGAAAGTTTTATTCTAAAGGGTCAACAACATTGAGGTATTATAAGTTGTTGGACTTACCCACCGCTCTAACTATACTGATATCACGAACACACACACACAAAACATGTGTCACGTGAGAAGGTCATTAAGTACTGGCAATATGGTGTTGTTAACTGGAGAGGGTGTGTTTAGCGCACACAGCAGGTAGATAGAGGGTAATGAACGTATTCACCAACCAACCAACCACCTTTCCCGAAGAAGATGATGCTGAAAACTTTACCACCACTACCGTCTGACACCTTCACTCAGCTCCCCCATAACAGCATACTTGTCATCTTTGATAAAAGATAAAAATGGTAAGGAAAAAACCCTTATATAAGAATTTTTTATATACATATATAAAAAGTTAACTTTATTGATTTATGATATCATGTATACCACACAAAAAAATAATAATAAAGATGGTCTAGTGATAATGAACTTCCAGCGATCTGATACTGGTAATTATTCGAAAATGATATATTAACTAAAAATTATTACTTTTTTAACCAAATACGTGAGAAATAGTTATTTGGCAAATGATAGGCATCGCTAAATTTAATTAATATAATTAACTATGTTTATCGGTGCGATGCGGACCATGCCAACAGCTGCAATGGAGACTTTATTGGGAATTCCATCGCTCTTTGTAGAGGTGAAAACTGTGGCAATGAAAGCCTATTATAGAATTAAACGCAGGTTTTTGGCAGGGTAGGTCATTATGGTCATTCTACCATTCATTGCGAGATGTTTCTGAAGGTTTCTATTACAGGTTTTCCTTCTGTTAGAATGTTGAAGACATTTGTTTTCAAGCATTCTTACAGTGTCAGGTTACCTTCTAGAGAAGATTGGTCAAGATTGGGTCCGTCTGGCGTGATACGTGATAATTATTTCCGGTGTTACACGGGCGGTTGCAGAATGGATGGTAGGTCTGGAGCTCCGGTCATTTTGAGGCCGGAGATCATTTGACAGTATCTCTTGGTGAATGGACCACAGTCTTCCAGACTGAGGTTTATGCTATTCTTTGTTGAATCTTGGACGAGACGGTACGTAACACTAACTTAAAAGGTGTTTGTATCTGCTCGGACAGCCAAGCTGCGCTGAAGGCGCTGAGTTCATGTGTCTTGACTTCCAGGTTGGTGTTAGAATGTTCTAAA
>JAAEAF010002859.1:0-23569 GCA_011037195.1 Triatoma infestans | reverse complement strand
TACAACATGATAAACAATAAACAGAACATAAAAAATAAGGACGTGCACGAAGAAATAGACAAAATAAAAGTACAAATTTGGAATAATTCGAAATATAGATATATAATTAAACTGAACACTTTACTTTCACTCATTTTTTTTTTAATATTAATTGTTATAATTAAACTCCGATATTAATTTCTTTTTTTAATTTAAGGCGCGTCAACATCTATGGTCATTGGCGCCCGGAGCCTTCTCAGTGCACAGCCGGCCTCCGGGCAGTGTTCTCTCGTTACAGACAACACTGTCCATCACCGGACAGTGAGCTGTAGAGGCTCCTAGGAAGAAAAAATTTAAGGATAGCACAGCTGGACTGGAACCCGGGTTCTCCGCGTGGGGGTCCGGTACACTAACCACTTAGCTATTCCCTTCCGTGTGGAGCTTGTTGTTACAAATTTCAGTTAACATTTTTTAATTGCTGTACGTTGCATTCAAGATTGCTGAATTTGTTGTCTCATTTATTTCTACTAATTATATATTTTTTTTGAGATTTTCCAAAATGAAGTAACATTAAAAAAATTCAAATACTATTAAAATGCGCCGCGTGCCCTTCGGTGGGACTTGTTGTTATATGCGAAGGGTAAGTTGTTGCAATGTATAAAATACATGATTGGATGTTTATTTTAAGAAAATAGAACTGAAATATGTTCAATAAACAAATTTTCAGATCGTTATTTTAATAATAATAGCAGCTTGATTATGATCTAAACATGGATTATTACAAAGTTAAATGCTTGAACATT
The DNA here is from genome assembly GCA_011037195.1 of Triatoma infestans. NCBI lineage: Eukaryota > Metazoa > Arthropoda > Insecta > Hemiptera > Reduviidae > Triatoma > Triatoma infestans. The sequence goes on along the minus strand of JAAEAF010002859.1, from coordinate 22,787 downwards.
CATTCTCTTTCTATTCACTGTCACTACCCATCTCTATGTCCGAGTTACAATTGTGGCAAATATACGAGTGTTTGTCGTATCTAGGGTCATTTTTAACACATTTTGAATGGATCCATCTTTTGCACTGCATGCATTCAACCAAATTTTCTCCACCTTTTGACTGCGACCATGGTTTTATACATTTCAGACACAGCCAGGCCTCATGTTCTTCGCCGGAACTGATGATGGCAAAATTATTTTTTTGATTCTTGTTCGTAGCTTTGGAGACACAGATTTTCTTTTTGTTGGAATTGCCAACTTTCTCGTTTTTGGCTTCTTTTCTTTTAAGATCTACAGTGGGGCAAGTTGTTACACTGTAACAACATGCTCCAATTAAATGTAACAACTAACCCCAATGACGTTATTTCATAATTAATCCGTCAAAGAATACTAGCGCAACCACATTGGATTGAAATTATTGTTAAGGATGTATGAATGAACAACAGAAGTATGAAAGTCTTACCTTTAGTGGTTTTCAGTTCACAACTTCAGTTTCAAGAATAAAATATAGCTTTCACAATGATATTTCGAGGAAAGGCACATATTGCCGCTTATATGCAACAGAAACTTAGCAGGAATTGGTTATGTAATGACATGGCAAAGTCATTGACATCGGCAAAGTACACCAAAGAAATAATAATTTACAACTAGTGGTTCCAGCCAGCTGCTATCTAACGAAGGGAGGCAGTAATAAAAGTATAACCAGCAACCGGCCGCCGGCTTCAAGACAGCCGCGGCCAAACAAACGATTAACAAAGCCTTTTCATCAATACTGTACATCAAAAAGCAAGCACCGAATAAGGTCAGCAAACTGCGAAGGTCGCACATGGTCGCACACTAGGACAGATGTCTTGGTGTGAGTGTGGCCAACACCAATATATAAACTCTATGATATACGACGAAACGATCATTATATCGTCTACGGCCAAACGAGCACGTCTATATACCCAAGCGGCAATTTACAGTTATATTCAACTTATCTTTCTTTAGTAGTGCATCTTAGTTAGTTATTTTATCATTCTAATTTATCTTCTATTTATTACTAAGTATTTTATTATAATTATTAGTTACCATTTCTAACGTTCAATTATAGTTATTTTTATATAAACCGTTTAATTATTCGAGCACTAACTTCCCAAAATCTCTCAACTAACTTCCGCCCTCTTCAAGACATCTGCTACTCCAGGAATCACACACAACAAACGATTCGATTACAGTTACAACAAACAGCACCCGCATATCTCTCAACTTTGACCACTTAGGAAGTGCTTCTATCAGCCGATTTTTTAAAAATTACACTGTAACGACATGCCCGTGTAACAACGAGCCCTACCATCCCCTACTGTTATTACCGTTAATGTATTTATTAATTTATTAGTATTTTCTATAGATATATATATAATGGAGTTGATGAGGAGAGAAATTAGGTTTGATTAATTAGACGAGATATGAAGACACTGTTATAATTTAGCTATAAGTTTACACAAACTGCTCTGGACTTGTAATGATTTTAATAGAATAAAAGGTGAGAGTAGAGTTATGACACGATGCGATGTATATGGTTGAATCTGATAGATACATAGATAGATATCCTTTTTAGGTAGATTCTCACTGGCATATACACAGGTTCTCCCACTCTAGCCTGCTTAAGTCAGAGAGTACCAAAGAGGGTCTGTTTTGTCTCACTTAATTCTCTTTCTTACCATTACATATATATAATGTAATAACTTCCAAGAGAACGACCCCCATTAAAAAGGGGAAGGTTACCTTCAAAATGATGGTAGAAAATTAGGTTGAAGTTAATGAAAATATAACACTGGTGCCAGAATGAGATTACTCACCTCTCTACATCACCCTTTCCACATTGAAATCTTGAGCAATCACTGATCTGGGAAGTTCTAAGGAGGATATATCTTGCGCCAACACCTGGTAACTTACCCAGGTTTACAAAAATCTTCTTTGGATGATAGTGTCGTAGTCCATTAGATAGTGTAAAAGAGTCTCTTCCATCTCCCCACATCAAAATGTGTATTTCTGGTGAAATTTTTTTACGATTACATTACTTCCTGTTACTAGGAGTAAGAGTAAGTAAACAACAACAAAATTCAGGTAAATTAAAGACATCATGAGGTGGAAAATAATTTTGCAAATTTTACAAAATCGCAATACGCGTCTTCTTATGTTAGTAAGAGTAAGTAAACGAAAACAAAATCCATACCTAAAAGAAAAGCCATATTTACTTTTGTTACTTGACAAATCAAAATTAGTATGAGTTGAGTTTGTAACAAGTGTAACGATTTGGTTAAACTTTAAACACCGGTTAGATTATATCACTAGTAAATTACTTAGATTACAACATACCCACCACAAAATATAGCACTTCAAAACTACAGTACAAAGTATAATTACATTCTTCTTTCTTTTTTTCTCGTCTTGTCGTGAGAGATTACTACATGGCCATCTTATTTGGCTAACTAATATTTGCTAGTCCATAATTACTAAATTGCTTATACTTGTACAAACTTGTATGTGAATTTTGCGACACTAAAACTGTAATTACATTATACTTTATTTTTTTTTTAGGTTAATTATAAATAAAACTATTTTACTCTCTGTAACGGCTGTTAGAGGAAGTATTGTAATCGTGTCAAATTTTTGAATTCGCGTTTTCACCAGATATATCCGTTTGGGGTCCCCTGAGTCCAAAAAATGTGGCTTTTAACCATTGACACTGTTTGTGTGTTTGTGTATGAATCAATGAATGAATTAATGAAAAAAATAAACTTTATTCGGGTATTCTGCCATTTAAGAATAAACAATAGTGTTACAGCTAAGCCATACAGCTCCAACGATTTTCTTTAAACCAATTATGTGAAATGTTGTTAGTAGTACGAGCGGTTTTGTAAAGGTCTTGTGTGTATGTTTAAGATAGAGATAGATGTATTAGAAATAGAGAATAAAAAAACCACTTTTATAAATAATTTAAACTGTAACAGCAACCTCTGGCAATACTTCGGGATATGGTTTGTCACTTTATTTGGAACAAAAAATTTCTAATAAACCATGGTCCAATTCGTTCGCCTTCAAAAGTTATTCTTCATTTTCTAAAATTTTCAATTTTCCTACTTTTTCTCATAAAATTGATTATATCTCAAAAAGTTTTTCACATAAATCATATTCAATTACATCTTTGGAAAGAGCATTAAATTTCCTATAAGAAACAGAAGTTTTATTTTAATTGAATTAATTATAAGGTTTTTCAGAGACTTTAAACTTAACTCTACAGCTCTTCGACTGTTAAAAACCACTTTTCAATAGTATTTTCTTATAAATTTCTTTAAGGCTAGCGTACGGTCCGGTTACAGAAAAAATATCTACATTTCACCAGCTTTCCAACGATAATAATATCATGGGGTTTCTTTCTTGTTTTCTTAAAGAAAATGCGAAATAAATGTAAAAAAAACATAAAATGAAAATTGAGAGCTGTTACAAAAATATCCCAAGATTAATTAATAATCCTGTAATGAACTTTGGAATTGTAATCTCACGATAGAAATTCGTCTAATTCTAATAAACAGAAACATTTAGTCGTGATTTAGCTGGTCATACATTCAAAATGCCAGAGTTCTTTGTCATAGAATAGCGAGATATGGTTTTTATTTGTGGGTTTTGTAACGGCAGCGCGGAAGCTGCAGCTGAGTATGCTAGCCGTTGGCCTAACAGGAAACCATATAAGCAGCGTATTAAAGACTAGGGGAAACCGGTTCTGTGAGAATAAACTACCGAGGAAACTTGATCGTTCTTACGAAAATTCATGTCAACGCATCTTGAATGTGTTTGATGACGATTCTACTCTTAGCACACGCAGAGTGCCATTGTCGCTAGGTTTGTCACATCAGACGGTGCACAGGTATCTTCGACGGGATGGTAGATATCTGTATCACGTGCAGCAAGTACAGTATTTGCTAGAACGTGATTACGCCTGTCGTACTCAATTCTGTATTTGGCTGCTACAACAAACAGCCCAGAATCGTCGTTTCCCCCAAAACATTTTGTGGACCGATGAGGCGACGCTTACTCGAAATGGTTCTTTAAACACCCGCAACATGCACTATTGGAGTGGCGAGAATCCCCGTCCAACCAGAACGTCGTCAGAACGATCAAAGTTTCCTCGGTAGTTTATTCTCATAGAACCGGTTTCCCCTAGTCTTTAATACGCTGCTTATACGGTTTCCTGTTAGGCCAACGGCTAGCATACTCAGCTGCAGCTTCCGCGCTGCCGTTACAAAACCCACAAATAAAAACCATGTCTCGCTATTCTATGACAAAGAATGCTGGCATTTTGAATGTATGACCAGCTAAATCACGACTAAATGTTTCTGTTTATTAGAATTAGACGGATTTCTATCGTGAGATTACAATTCCAAAGTTCATTACAGTATCATTAATTAATCTTAGGATATTTTTGTAACAGCTCTCAATTTTCATTTAGTGGTTTTTTACATTTATTTCGCATTTTCTTCAAAAAAACAAGAAAGAAACCCCATGATATTATTATCGTTGGAAAGCTGGTGAAATGTAGATATTTTTTCTGTAACCGGACCGTACGCTAGCCTTAAAGAAATTTATAAGAAAATACTATTGAAAAGTGGTTTTTAATAATCGAAGCGCTGTAGAGTTGAGTTTAAAGTCTCTGAAAAACCTTATAATTAATTCAATTAAAATAAAACTTGTGTTTCTTATAGGAAATTTAATGCTCTTTCCAAAGGTGTAATTGAATATGATTTATGTGAAAAACTTTTTGAGATATAATCAATTTTATGAGAAAAAGTAGGAAAATTGAAAATTTTACAAAATGAAGAATAACTTTAGAAGGCGAACGAATCGGACCATGGTTTATTAGAAATTTTTGGTTCCAAATAAAGTGATAAACCATATCCCGATGTATTGCCAGAGGTTGCTGTTACACCCTGTATACAGGGTGACCAGAGTTATATGCTCCACCCACTTTTTTTTTAAACGGCGGGAAATTTCGAAAAAATAGAAATTACGTATTTAATCATTTGTAGTCTAGTTTATTTTCAGTGATTGATCCATTTTTTTATACCCCAATATCCCGAGATACAGCATCCAACTTTTTTTTTTTCAAATGGAACATTATATTTTGTTTTGCATATTTTTATAGTAATTTATACTATAAATACCCATACTTTCCCTCTGTAGAAGTATGGGCCGATTAGTTGGTTTCCTCAAACTCCACACCAAACATTTGTAGAAAAAACAACCTAATGGCGTGTGGCGAAGGTAACTTGTGGATTTTCTTCTGCCCATATTCTAAAGTTCCAACGATTAAGAAGGCCATTGTTGGTAAACTTTGATTCATCAGTCCATAAAATTGTGCATTTTTTGTGGGGATATCTAAAAAATAAATGTACAGTAACCTTAATCCCATGACTTCAGTCGAAGATATGGAACGTCGAATAACTCTAGCCTGCCTAGATGTTGACTTTGCCACCTAAGTGCTGCTACAAACAGAGCGTGGGAGTCCAGAGCTTTGGCTTGCCTATCCGTTGATGGTGCCCAGTTTGAAGAGCTTCTTAAAGAAAAAATAAGGTAATTTTGACATTAAACTGAAATTTGTTTTTCATATTTTAAATTACCATAACTTTTGAAAAACCTAACCGATTTTAAATTTTTTTTTTTATTTTTTTAGAGGCTCAATTACTATAAAAATATGCAAAAAAAAATATAATGTTCCATTTGAAAAAAAAAAGTTGGATGCTGTATCTCGGGATATTGGGGTTTAAAAAAATGGATCAATCACTGAAAATAAACTAGACTAAAAATGATTAAATACGTGTTTTCTATTTTTTCGAAATTTCCCGCCGTTTAAAAAAAAAGTGGGTGGAGCATATAACTCTGGTCACCCTATATATATTTTTTAAAGAAAAATTTGATTTGAATTCTTGCGGAATTTATGGTGTTAAATTTTCAAATGTGTTCAATATTATTGGCGCTGCCTTCTGGACAACATTATGACCATTCAACTACTACCTATTTGGATAAATGAATAAAATTTCAAATTTTAGGAGAATTGTCAATTTACTATCTTGGCTTACTATCTTTTCGCAACAAACAGAATCGTCCGCAACAGATCTTTTTTATTTGTTTCGGTAATTCTTTTATTAGTTGTAAAACAAAAAAGCCACTGTGTCTATGTGTTTGATTGGTTGGATTGGTCAATGGGAAGAAAAAAATTAAAAAAAAAAAAAAATTACTGACAAACCAGGTTTCAGTTTTATTTATGCCAATAAATTTTGATTGAAAATAAAATAAACATATAAAACATTATAAACTGTAAGATTTATATGCCATAAAATACCACATAAATGCCATTTTTATCCCAATATAAAATAAGATTAGTAGAAAACTCCGCAAACCACCGGCACTAATATTTCTCTTCAATATTGAATAAAACAGAGCTGTTCGTGACCCAGAAATTTTATTATACTCCATGATATTTCGGTATATATTTCTTTTCAGTATAGATAAATGGAACTATAGAGAATTGGACAATGTCCACCTAATGTGGACAACGAAATTATATTCCGGTATACTAGGTATTTCCTTGATATAATATCAAACCCTTCTAGTACTGATCGTACTTACACGGTTATTTCTAAAAAAACACATTATTTTTACTTTCTTTTTTTTTATTTTCACTTAATTTCCTGAGAGACAATGTTACGTACGTGTCAGATTTTTTTAGATTGTGATATCGACAAATTCACTACTTGAGGGCCTTTTGGATCTGAAATAATTTTTTTTTTTACCTTATCTCACTCCTCATTTGGAATAAGAGGAAGTATTGTAATCGTGCCAAAATTCCCGATATCGAATTTTCACTGGAAATATGCATTTTGAGGTCCTCTGAGTCTAAAAAAGTGGTTTTTAATAATTGATCAGTATAACTCAAATACGAAAGAATTTCATTAAGTTCAAAAAGATCCACCTCGGGACTTGATAATATGGTTTTAGACAAAATTGATCAACAGAAAGTTGGTACTTTACTCGATGAATTTTTAATTTCTCTTACTCCTAGTAAGAGGAAGTATTGTAATCGTGTCAAATTTTCGATATCGAGTTTTAAACGGAATATCCGTTTTGTGGTCCCCTGAGTCCAAAAAAGAGAGTTTTAGCAAATGGTGTGTGTGTGTGTTTTTGTGAACAGCATAGCTCAAAAACGAAAAACTTTAGAAAGGTGAAACTTGATATTCCGTTTACGTATCACAATGGGATCTGACTGTAAGTTATCTGTCAAAATTCCTCTACCGGAAGTACCACTTTACTAGTTAGTTTTTTTTTTTTTTACTTTTTTGCGTTTTTCTCAAAAATGGCTGCGACGATTTTTCTTCGAACTTTGTATATCAACTGACATACAAAGAGCTATAACTTGATTTGTAACATTTCTCTGGGAAAATTCATTTAAGGGCACTTTTGGTGTACGTGTGGGGGTTAGGTTTTCCTATAAAGTGTTTTTTCAGTTTATTAGCCAATTCTGTCATCTAAATAATGTTAATTAGAATGAATATGTTGTTGAAATTTCGAGTTTCAAAAAAAATCGGATAACCGGAAGTGCGTTTACATTAACCATTTTATTAAATGATTTTTCCACTTTTTCGCGATTTTCTCAAAAATGGCTCCGACGATTTTCTTGAAACTTCTTATATAAACTAAACATACAACGATCTACAACTTTTATTTAAAACATTTCTCTGGGAAAATTCATTTAAGGGCACTTTTGGAGGAGGGGAGGGGTTATGTTTTTCTTTAAAGTGCTATCATAGTTGATTATACAATTCTATCATCAAAACAAAATTAATCAGAAATAAATTAGATGGCTAAATTTACGAGTTTCAAGAAAATCAGTAAACCGGAAATGCGCTTTTACTAAACAGTTTTATTCAGTTTTCGACGAATTTTCATTAAAGTTGGTGGTACACAAACTATAAAATTTGTCAATTATAATTTTGAGAACTGGAGAATAAGAGAAAGTTGTGTGAGTGTTTCACACCAGATTATTTTTTTAGATTAGTAACGATTGTAAAATCCGGTAAAATTCAATTTTTTGGGGGAAATGTTTCAAATAAAAGTGATAGGTTTATATTTGTGCAGTTAGCATTTCAATTTTACTTACATAATTATTCCGATTTCTTCACTTTATGGGTTACTATCAGGTCTCGTATTGTCTCTAAAATTCTCTTCCCCACCAGCCTCTTCGTCTCTCAAACCATGATCTGCCATTTACACGGTAATATTCTCCTACATTTTTTTTGGTGCAATGTATGGTTCTGCCACTTATATTTAAAAAAAAAAACTATTGCGCAACAACTCATAAAGGACTAAGGCTTACCTGAGGCCTGACGGGAATTGAACCCTGAATTCTCATATCAAAAGCGAGTGCGCTAGCCACTAGACAAATGCGTGAGGACTACATATACAATAAAAAAATTAAAAAAATTAATCAACAAATATTAAATTCAAAATTAATTAACAAATAAAAAATAAATAAAAAAGTTAAATTTTTTAATAACAAATTCGGTAATTTATCATGTCTAGGACCATTTTTTATTTATAAACATTTTAAATAAGAAACAATATTTGAGATTTCCATTTTGGTTATTGCAAATGTGTAAATTGAAGTGTTTGTTTGAATCGGTATTACATGTCGATGATGATGATGATGTTGACAGTGATGACAGATGGACATTTGGTTGGCATATATCTGAGCTACAGTATTCTGCAAATGTATCAACATTATTGACTGTCAGATTTTTACAAATGAATTTTAATTTTCACCAAGGGTACGTTGCATTTTTGTACTAAAAATTTTGTTGAGATATCTGTTCACATACCACATTCCCCCCATGAAAACACAATTTTAAAACTACAGCAGTAAGTTTGAAAGTTGAAGTATATTTGTCTGTTATAATCGTAATAATTGGTATCAAGCAAGTTGTTTTAATGTTTCATTTCAGTTATTTTTTTTTTTTTGTTGTTATTCACCATTGGTGTAATAGAGCTAGAAATGTCGACCCATTATATCTATTGTTACAGGATGGCGTCACGTTTCTAACCCCCAGGGTGGCGCCAGTATTCCTAATTTATAATTAGAACCAACCTATATTATGAAAACATATTTTATAACACACTACAAACTATCTTTATTAGAATAAATGGAATTTTGAACCAGATTGAATTTCTTTATTATAATATACAGGGGTCTGTGTTCAGTTGCTGTTTGTGACAGCACAGTGTATAGAGCGATTCCTGCGTAAGACTTGTAGCTGGTGAGGTGTATTCTTTCAGATGTTGGAATCGCAGCCAAATAAAGCCCCTCAGACTGGCACAATAAGTACAGTGCCGTTTTCATTTCCTCGTGTCAGAACTTGCAAAGACTAAATATTGCTAAGCCATATGTTTGGGCAAGCGCTTACTGAGCCTGCAATGTATTGATGAGGGCACTTCAAGAATGATCCAACGTTATGTGGATGCCTTGTTCTTTGAAGATCTAGGAATCCAATCCTAAGAGAAACCACACTCACTTCGTTTCTTTTGGTATATATGTGTTTGTATATATGCGTTTGAACAGAATACCTTAAACAAGAAAAGTTGCGGGAATTGTAGGACTACTTTTTTAACGGTTCTGTGGAACTGCGCGTCAAGTTTACTTCTAAAAGGGCCACTCCAAACACCTGAAATGGCATAATCAGGTGCAGAAAATAGCTGTTTGAGACAAACTCGAGTTCAACACTTTTTTGTAATACCTAATGATTTTAATACCATTATAATATTCCTGTTTAAAGCTGTCTATTCTTTTAACGCAACTATTATTCCTTATTTTCTTCTTTACGCATCCATCTTTACACAAACATATTACGCATTTTACAATTTTCCTCAGTTTCCGTTCCATCAGCTACCAATGTCTCCCGTCATAAGATGAGTGAATTTCCATTTTTTTTTTTCTTCTTAATTCATTGTTTATTGAATTGTCTCGCATCTGGTCGCTTTTGTATTAAACTATAACTCACCTGCATCTGTTTGTTCTCATCCGACACTAACTCATTGACAATTACATTAAATTGCATTGCTAGTATTCCAAGGTTGATAAAACTCAATTAACCGGATATGCATCATGGAATGGATTTGGATGTACATCATGAAAATAACACGGATACTTGCTCGAATACAGTTCTGCTTTCTTCTTATTCATTCAGTTTCAACAGAGGCCGATATGCTGAAACATCACACTATTACACGAGGGTTATTACCCGATTAAAGTAAGGTAATCGTCAGGACACATGTGGAGGAATCAAGACCCACTTTTCTGTAACTTAGCAAATTGAAAAAAAGTAGATATTCTTGAAGATAAAAAAAAAGAAAGAAAGTTCTTATACGAAATTATAGAAAGCCATCACTGAGTTTTAGAAGAATTACCAACCAGTTGCGGAAGAGTCATAAACAAGTCTACCAAGTGTTATAACCCAGTTTAAGATTTACTAAGCAAGTCTGTCACGCTGCTCTATCGCCATAGCCTGCTTGTTCTTTATGTACAGTATAGTACTTGAAGTATATTTGATCAATTATACGTTCGTTCTTTAAATCAGTAGTGTCAATTATTTTTCTCTTTCGACCGGCCCTACTATGTATATTAGTTTGTCTGAACATTTGGAAAATTATTTGAGACTATTGGGGGTTGTAATTTGTAAAAGCAAAGCCAAAGGCAAGGATGTGTGGTGAGTATGAGTTATTCAGACTGTAATGGATTGCTGGTAGCATATCTTGCCTGCAATAACAAAATCATATGGCAATCCACCCAGCCTCTACATCACCCGCCATGTCACATGAGATGAAGATCTGTTTACTACAACCCCTAGGTGATCCAAAAGGAGAATTGAAGTATCATTTTTAACGTTTTGTTACAATATAATATAATTTCTATCACGCTGCCACACTTTCTACATCAGTTGTGTAAGCTCTTTGCAGTACTGTGCTTTCTCAATTAATATATCAGTGTTCAGCATTGTACTTTTCTCTTCTACATTTTTCTCTGTCCAACCTCAAAAAACCCCACGACAAAACCAAACCTCAGAACATAAGAAAAAAATTAATCTACATTTAAAGATCTAATATATTTAAAGACCTTCTTAAAAAGAAGTGTAAAAACAAACCATTAATTACATTTATAGCGGACAAATCTTCCTCATAATTTTTCTTTTGTTAGTTGAAACAATTTAATTTAAGTAGAATTGTGTACTAACAAATCATGGTTGTTTTAAACTTTATTTACACAAAGTGTCCACAAACTTTCAACTATAAACTTCCTAAAATAAACATAAACATTTTCTCTAAATACGAGGGAGGCGTCGGACACAAAAGGTTTATTTCAGGATAAAAGGTTATGCATCAGGATGGTATAAACATTTAGAGGCTAAAGTAAATCCTCTTACAATTGCTTAATTATGTTTTTAAGTTGTGTTCATGAACCAAGAATATTAAGTATTGTCTTCTTCTGGAAATTGTATTTTTTTTTTTTTTTTTAATCGACATATAGAATTAATATTTAAATAGCCTGATATGTATCATTAACAAGATATTTTATTTTGAAATACTCGCCAATTATATAATATTAATTGTCAAACTTTACATTAAAAGTTCAATGTTTACAAACGTTTCGTTGGATTTGTCATAAAAAAGTTGGTAGGGATTATAGGTATAGATATATCTGGCCTTTCTGGTCGCCACCTCTGGCCTCAATTAACATATATTGTGGCGGCAGTTTAAATTTGAACATAACTGATGTGAGAACTTCCAAGTAAACACTAAAATGAATTTTCATCAGAGACATTTTCCGTGATAGCCTGCTTCATTTTGTGGTCATCGACCGGTTTCGGGCGTTCGCCCATCTTAAGGATGCGTTTGTCAGACAGTGTGATAACACAGACTTGCACAGAGCACATAGAGTTTATACACTGCAGTGTATAATAAATAAAATATTAAGATAGTGTGGGTAATTAATTATAAAGTAAATCTCCTTCAAAAATCGTAGTTTAAGTTATACACTGCCACGTGTTGGATGTTTCCATTTTTAAAGGGTCCCTTTAAAGGCTGAAACATGTATTTTTCCATTCAGGTACCAACAACACTCCTCTTAACTTAGTTAGATCTTAACAAAAACATTTTTAAAAACCACTGTATAAACTGAATTTGCTCTGTGCAAGTCTGTGTGTTATCACACTGTCTGACAAGCGCATGCTGAAGATAGGTGAACGCCCGAAACTGGTCTATGACCACAAAATGAAGCAGGCTATCACGGAAAATGTCTCTGAAAAAGAAAAGAGGTCTTACAACAATCAAAAAAGCGGTTTACATGAGCACTTTCCTTCCCACTTGTTATATTGCTGTGAGTTTCGCATCCTAAGAAGTTATCTCCAAGCAATGGAGAAGAGATACCTTATAAGGGATAGAAAAGAAACCAGAAGTGTTCTGGTGAGGAATACTACAATAAAAAGCCAGTCTGAAATTGGATTCTGCAGAAGAAACAATAAAATGATCCCGGCTGAGTTGGGTTTGGAATATCGTCAGCATGGCCTATGGTCAGCCCATTACGGTGGAGGGATGGAACTCCGAGAAGGAGGCGAAGGAATACTTGGGATGAAGGCCTTTTCTGAAGTTTTCGCAAGAAGAGGATTGGTTTGGCGGTAACGTCAGCAACTGGTTTCAGATAGGGAGTCAAAATGGAAGCTCTACAAAGGTCGTCACACTATAGAAGGCAGTAGAAGAGGCCGATGTATAGAAGAAATATTTTGTACACACACACACACACACACAATTACGGACCATTCGCTAGAAAACTGACCAATACCGCAATAAGAGAAATTAAAAAAAAAAAAAATGGAAATAAAGTTTGTAATTGGAATTGAAAAACGCTGTATGAGCAAGATATGATTGTTTTTAATACACATTTTGATAGCAACACTTATCAATATGGAATTGCAAATAGATATTTATGCTTAATTATATTTTTATATATTTTAACTAATACGTATTGGTTAATAGCCAAATACGATCACATATGATCATTCAATCTGGTTATAGGAGCAGAATTTACTAAATTAAATTACAACTTCATATAAATTATATATTTTTCAGTTCACACATTTATATAAATAATTTGTTTAATTAAGCTGAATACAATTATTTATTTATAGCAGCTTCGTTTCAAGGAAATTTTAGTTGTTTACTTTTTTCTTATCATAAAATTTTGTTACTTGTTTAAAGTCATGTTTTTATTTTTATTTTAAGAGTGTAAATAAAGTTCTTATTGCTTTAAACCTTTTACATTTGTTTACTATTGTAAATAAAATGAAATAAGATGTTATAAAACTCCATAAGTTATAAATATTATTTAATTCTATTATTAAAAATTAAACAATTTCACCATTGTGTATATAAATTTAATAATCAGAAAGGTGTTTATATTTTTTGATTATTATATAACTACTTTTTATTATTAGATGTAATGTGTAACAGTACGCGAGCATAAACAATTTTACAATATAATCTTCCTTATTGTAATTCGCCTTGTACAAATAAAGGGTATCACCATGCTAACACTGAGCTGTGAAAATATCGTAAGTCGAAAGTAAGTTATATATACTACGCGCGCCGATATTATTCATCTTTGTTATTATTATCTTGTTATTTACTTAAAATTAACATGTTATTCGTGTTTCTGTTAACGTCATATATAATAATAATAATAGTAATAATAAGCGCTAATGACCGCAGTTGTCGAATGCGCTATAAAAAAAATAAAAAAAAAAAAAAATAGTAAAAATAATTATAATAATAATATAAGACGACCAGAGGAAACGATGGATTGATTCAAACCGATTTCTACAGACAGTTTGCCCGAACAAAGGATGATAATATAACATATCTGTGCTCCATACGCCTTGAATTTAGGCATATGAATATTTCCCATCATATTTGCACAATCCTAAAAACTTCATTTCGTCAACTGTGACGTCCTTCCATTTTTTTCAAATTTGAATTATTGAAAACATATGGATGCGTTTTTCAGACAGTGTGACAACACAGACTTGCACCAGAACAAATTCAGTTTACATATTCGAGTCTAAAAAACGCATCCTTAAGATGGGCGAACGCCCGAAACCGGTCGATGACCACAAAATGAAGCAGGCTACCACGGAAAATGTCTCTGATGTATAAGTAGATTTTTTTTATTATTCACCTCTGATGGGTCCATAGCTATATTTCTTATAATTTCATTTTAAAAATATACATATATGTATAAAGTTGTCAATTTGATAAAGTGAATGAATGATAATTAATTCAAATTTTTCTTTCAGACGTTTCTTAAAGAAAAGAATAAAAAATTTGGTTTAAAACCATCATGTTCACAAATCAAATTAATAAGCTAAACTGATCTCTATAGCCATATTATTGGCAACTTGTCTATTATATTTCCACATGTCATTATAGTTGATAAATTGAACAAGAATATCCCGATATTTCATAACAGGAACAAGCAAAAACACTTAATGAGAGCTCAGTTTCCTCTAGCCAGTAATTGCTTTTAAATTTTCAGCAAATTCATTATTATATAATTTTTTTCTGAATACCAATAAAAATGGCCCAGTAATGTATGCGACAGGAAGTAAGTGCGACTTAACTGAATTTATTTTATTTTTTTAGTTTCTCTTACAGCTATAAGGGGGGAGCATTGCGACCATGTCAAATTCTCGAAATTGAGTATTCACCGGAAATATATATATTTGAAGGTTCGCTAAATACGAAAAAGTGATATTTAAAAATCGTTTTGTATGTCTGTGTTTGGTCAACAGAACACATTAAAATAAGAATTACATTAAAAATTATTAAGAGTCACATCATTGGACTATTTGCATTCAAGATGAATAACTGTTATTCTAAAGTTGATGAATAATTATTGTACTTTCATTAAAAGTTAATGTGGGTAACATTTTTTTTTTAAATATACTTTCTATTTGTAAAAAAAAAAAGAAATTGATATAACTTGTAGAATACGTAGAAAATAAAAGCCTATTAGGTAGGTCTCAGAAAGTCTATAAATATCATTAGGTTTATTTGATTCATTTGATTATTTATTTTTAAAATTTTAGGGATAAGTGGGGGGTAAGGGAAACGGGGGTATTCATAAATGTAAAGTCTAATCAAGGGTACGGGGAAATAAAAGATTGGGAAACATTGCTGTGAAGTATCATTTCAAAATGTATTATACCAACTACTGTCATATGATTCACTCCACACGCACAAAAAAACCTACCGCTTATAATATAGACGGTCTATAACCTACCATCTATAATATTACATTATAATAGTTGTGGTGGTTTGTTCCGCAGAGCTGGAAAGCATCAGAGACATTTCCCCGTGGTAGCCTGCTTCATTTTGTGGTCATCGACCGGTTTCGGGTGTTCGCCCATCTTCAGGATGCGTATTTCAGACTCGAAAGATGGGCGAACGCCCGAAACCGGTCGATGACCACAAAATGAAGAATGAATTTACCACGGAAAATGTCTCTGATTAGATTATAATATTAATAAAAATGTAGCACTGCAGGTTGGGGATTGAGAATAACTTAGAATAAATCTGCTCCAAGATTGTCGTAAGAGACGACTAAAGGACACTACGCTGCCTTGCATAGAATGGGTTTAAGTATCCAAAGGCAACTACGAGATCATAACAAGAGATAGCTCTGAAATCAAATCAAGGGAGGGCAAGACTCTTCACTCGCTGCAAAAAGACAACTTTCCTAGGGGAAGGAGTAGCCCCGAAATCAATGTTCATTTCATCATCCCCCCCCGCCCCAAGTTGAGGATTTAGTGCAGGGCCAACCTCCACGCTATTTAAAAATTTCTCTGGTTAAGAATACTTCAACAGAATTAATATACCTAACTGCTTCAAATGATTATCGATCTCACGTGGATTATGGACGATTGGTATCTGGGAATGTAAAGAGTTTGTTTAACACAAACGAGAACCTGTATATTAGAAGGCGAACTGCTTCTAATATTATTTATAGCACACATATTATGGCGATACAAGAAATAAAAAGTGGAAGAAACTGTCTAAGGAAATCCAGATAATTTCTTTTTTTTTCAATTCAAATTTAATATTAGCGCACGTGAAATAATTTTCTAAATTTATTAAATAGTATTTTGTTTCAAAATATAAAATTTTTTATCCGTCTGTCTATTTGTTGTAGTATCACGCAAAACCGCAAAAAAAGCTTTTCTCATTGTATAAATATTGAATTTATTTAAAACCTAGACGATTATTTGTTGTATATTCTGATTTGTTCCCTAAGAGTAAGGAACAAAAACCAATAAATATCACGTTTACTACTGACATTACGAAGCAATTTTATAGAGTATTATTATATGGTGAATAAAAATATATTCCTATTATATAAGCACTTTCATCGTATGGTTTTTTTTTCATCATTAGAAATATTATGAAACCCTAAGGTAAACGTCTGCATAAATTGTATGGGCGTGAGAGAGAAGACGGAAAGGTTAGTCCAAAATGATATACTTTATTTTGAAAATTAAATTTAGTAGTTACAGTGTATAAGAAAAATTCTAAGTATCTCCTTTGATATTTGTGTTCAAATATTCATGGAATAAGTAAATAGAAAAAATAAATAAATAAATAAGGTGTTTGTGGTGCCTAGATATATTCAATTGTAGAAAAGAAATCATTCTACATCAACAAAAAGAAGTTTATACTGCCGAATAAACAGTTTACATACACGAGTTTAGTAGGAAGTGAAAGCTGTGCAAGTGAAAATGTAATAAGATTTCATGGTTGTATGAGGTAAAAACGTGTACATAAGGTTAAAGAGGGCTCCTACTTTTACCTGTCTTGCAAGTGTCCCTTATAACACCTAGGTTATTGATTATACAGCCCCTAGGTGAGCTTTTTGAAGGTGCCTTTAGTTAACGTGACTGGCTACATTGATAGCCGTGTTACCAAGTATATACGAACTCCAGGACATGGTCCAGAAAATATCATAAAACTTATATAACTTAATACACTTACAAATTATTAGTTCAGCTAGATGTGAAACCCGTAGTTGACGATTTCATTTATCTCCTTTGCCCTGACTTTTTTTTTTATTGTATTTTGAAAGGTGCACAACTTCAATGGTCCTTTGCACTTGAACTATATTAAATACACACTTTACCTTATAATAAACCACTCTATATTATTGGAATGAATGGACTCTAATAAAAAAATAAAAAAAAAAACTAACAAAATAAATAGTATCTTAACCTTATTATTTCAACGTATCTGTCCTGACTGATTCAACCTTTAATCCATTGTGTAGTGATACATTACAGTAACTGATGAAACACAAACGATTTTATCTTAATGCATTTCTCATCTCTAAAAATCTGGTGTGAAACACTCACACCATTTTTTTTTTTTTATTCATAGTTTTAGTTTTTAGTTTTATACATAGTTTTGCATCAGAGATATTTTCGGTGATCGCCTGCTTCTTTTTTGTGGTCATCGACCGGTTTTGAGCGTTCGCCCATCATCGGGGTTTTTTTTTTAAACAGTGCGATAACACAGAATTGCACAGAGCAAAATCAGCTTATACACTATCTTTTTATTTACTAAAATATCTCTGATGCTTTCCAGCTCTGCGGACCCAATCAAATAGCTTTGATTTGTTTATTTTTTTTATTGGTTATTACCTAATTGCAAATTTCACATATAATCAAATATACAGGTGTCCCAAGGTATAACGACAAGGATAACGACTTTTTCTCGGAAACTAAGATAGCTAGAAAAAAAAACTAAAAAATACGTGTCCCCGTAGTTTTTTGTTAGAAATCCAAATTTAATTTGCAAATTTGTTTTGGTGCATTCCAGAAGCGAGATACAGGCAACAACTTCATTTTTTCAAATGGGGAGGTGTGGTTTTTATTTAAGAAATAGTTTCCTCTAGTTTTTATAAGAAAAATTTACTTGAACGGTTTTTTTTTTTTAAGCGAATATTTTACAAGTTATGAATGAAAACATGATTCCTATAAGAAATTTCAAAATGATTTTATAACGGTTTTTTGATTGAATAAGAAGAAAAGTACTATTTTATTATAAATTTTACTCGAACTGGACTCCACCATTAGAGATGTATTTCTTTGGCCCTAAGGTACAATTGGCAGGAAAAAGCATGTGTATGCATCTCAGCGTCAGTATGCGAAAAAGACTGACGCTGTATCAACCATAAGACCTAAGTGTTTTGCATTTACAAATTTCTTCATAACCATATAACAAATAGAATTATAATTAAATTAATAATCAATATGATCTTTTCAATAATCCCACAATCATTCTATATAATTATAATACGATATTATGCAAATAAATTTATCTATCCACTAATTTAGGTTGTTTAACGGTGAGTGTGTCAATAATAAAAAATAAATAAATAAATATTAAATGTAAAAACATTTTTTTGTTAAAAAATGTGTAACATTTTTCAAATATTAGTACAAACATTTGCATAGATAACAGAAATTATTGTATGGGTTAGTGATGAGCGATGTGTTTCATTTAGCTACAGCACAGCCTGGCCCAACCAAACCACCTGGTCAAACAAAACCCGTTACTCTATCACACTATTTTTTTTTTTTTTTATGACTAAAAGGCAATGGTTTTTTATTTTTTTTTTCATTTATTTTTAGCATTTTTGTATCAAAAAGAGAATTTGTTTGAAGCGTAAATAAAGGTCAAAGTTTCAGTTATTACAGGCAAATTATTATCTTTTTATAAAAGTAGAGCATTTTTTTTTATTTTTAAACTAAAATAAAGTGATATTTTTAAAATATAAAAATATTCAAATATATTTAAAAATAAGTAATATTCTTTCGTCTATATACGATTTATAAATCTTTTTAAACTTTTGTATTCGTTTGTAAGTTTGTACCATAGTTCTCTATTACATTTTATTAGCATAAATACAGTTCTTTTTTTGTTTTTTTGTCTATTTTAATCCATGAGGAGCTGTAGAATTGGTCACATTCGGAGGGCGTCAGTTTCGGCAATGCTGGAAGTAAAAATGTTGTTGGTTTCAAGTATCATTACAATATATATTTTTTTGGTGTATTTCGCAAAAAAACCCTTTATGAGGAAAAGACGTATAATATATTCGAGTGAATAAGATACAACTTATGATGTAAATATATGCAATCAAGATCTGTGCTGAGGAGAACTTGCCTATGGGATCTAGGAATAGGGAGGAGATATGCATCTTCTCGGACAGCTAGGCTGCACTGAAGGCACTTAGGGCATTCAGAATCACTTATTCCCTAGTCAGGGAGTGTAGAGACTCCCTGGAGGCTTTGTCCTGGCACAACAAAATGCGGCTGGTATGGGTGTCGGGACACAAGAGGATTAAAGGTAACGAACTAGCCGACCAACTGGCCAGGAATGGTGCGAATACTCCATGAACCTGTTCTGGGAATAGCCAAAAGTATGGCGAGGGCATCTGAGAGAATGGACTCGGAGAGAACATAATCGTCACTGGAGGCTAAGTACTGGACACGGTAAAATGGTCATGCCAGAGTTGTGTAGAAGAAGAACCAGAGAGACCCTGGGTTTAAGCAGGTATCAGATCTGTCTGATAACGGGCCTGTTTACAGAGCACGGCAGGTTCAAGAAACATCTCCACAAGGTGGGATTGGTTGATTCGGCGCCCTTGTGTAGACTGTGTCAGGAGGAGGAGGAGACGGCCTCTCATCTGTTGTTTGATTGGGTTGCGATCGGCAGATTGCGGTACGAGATCTTCGGCACGTTGAGGCCGGAGATATCGTACTCCAGAGGGACTGGTGGGGAAGGTTTGGACTCATGAAGAGGGGGCTTCCTCTACTAGGTATTGAGGGGTTGGCACAATAAGCCTCAACGGGTAGGCTGCAGTGCCTGGGTTTGAGTCCCCCCTGTGTGATTCTAATTCTAATTCTATGATGTAAATACACCAAATAATAAAGTTGACTATTTCTTGACGGACTATGAATCCATGAGAAGCTCATCAAATTCAATTATTACTAGTGAA
Source organism: Triatoma infestans (assembly GCA_011037195.1). Classification (NCBI taxonomy): domain Eukaryota; kingdom Metazoa; phylum Arthropoda; class Insecta; order Hemiptera; family Reduviidae; genus Triatoma; species Triatoma infestans. The sequence continues at coordinate 2,560 of JAAEAF010002859.1, read as the reverse complement.
GACGATGATTCCTCATTTGATAATAGTGTTTTTTAATAACGTTTACAATAACAGTCGCAATGCATCTCAAAGTCACTCACTTTGGTTAGAAGCAGATGTGGATCCTGTGTTACACGATTTTAATGGACAACAATGATTAAAAGTAGATCTGGCGGAAAAGTGTACAACTTTTGAAGTTTTCACATTATTATCTGATAATGATTTAATTGAAAAAAAAAAAGAAGTGCATTGGACAAATTGCCGAGCTGAAATGTTTATTAATTACTTCAACAGAATTAATATACCTGACTGCTTCAAATGATTATCGATCTCACGTGGATTATGTACGATTGGTATCTGGGAATGTAAAGAGTTTGTTTAACCCAAGCGAGAACCTGTATATGAGAAGGCGAGCTGCTTCTAATATTATTTATGGCAACATATTGTGGCGATACAGGAAATAAAGTGGAAGAGACCATCTTAATGATGCGTTTTTCAGACAGTGGGACAACACAGACTTGCACAGAGCAAATTTAGTTTACACACTGACTGTTTTTAACTGTATTTAAAGCTAAACGCTTAAACTCAGTGAAGGGGTATGGTCAGCTAGGTGGGAAAACACGTGTTTGGGTTGTTAAAGGGCAAATTTTCCTTACAATGGAAACAACACGTGGGGGTCTAATTTTTAAACTCTTGTTGTTGGAGGGAGATTAACTTTACAATTAACTAATCAAAATAAAATATAATATATATAAAATAAATTTAAATTAAATTAAATAACGATTTAAACTAACATCATTTAAAATTAAGCGATTTTTTTTATAATTAAGTTTTTTATAATTATGCATTCCAGTCAATATTACACTTTTTCACACAACATTCACATCCTCGCAAGCATATGTAGTGGGTTCAGATGTCTTGGTGAGGGTTATGATGCGATGAATAGTTGGGAGTTAGTTAGAGATTTTTAGAGAGTTGTTACTCGGAATATGAATTACTAATTTAAGAAAATAGATGTATATATATATTTTAACAATAATTTAAACGTTTGAAAAGATAACTACAATTAATTTAAAATGATTTAGATTGTAACTAGAATGCACAACTATAATGATGATAAATAAATATATGTTTTAAATACTTAGATAGGGACGCGCTCCGATGTATGAATTATGTCACTGGTAGAATCTTGATGTTACGCTGATAAAATACTGAAGAATAATCCTCCCCACTTCCTGTTGAGAGACGTTATATTGCCATCACTCACACATTGACAAGTCTGTAATTACGGGTCACACTAAAACATCTCTTGCCGTGTGTTGACCCTAGGTCTTGAATAGGTCTGGCAACAGGTGTTGGCGGTTATCAAAATACTGTATCCAGGTGGTCGGTATTTTGAGTGTTTGTTTATTGCCGTGTGTTGACCCTAGCTCTTGAATAGGTCGGCGAACAGATGTGGCAACAGGTGATGGTAGTTATCAAATGACTGTAGCCAGGTGGTCGGTCTTTTGAGTGATATGTTGATTTTTGTATATTGGCCAGGCGGCTTCTGTATACTGACCGTATAATGACCCTTTTGAAAGCAGTGTGTCTTTGGCGGTCCCTTTGACCGTGCACTGACCGCGGCTCTTGACCTGAATAATAGCGTCTGGCTGGCACCACTAGTTATAATTTTTTATAATTAAGGTTATATATTTTCTTTCTTGTTATCACTTCTTCTTGTTATCACATTACACATGTATACCTAAATATGGTTGTTTATAATTAAGTTTTTTATTATGCATTCCACTCAACATATCACCTTTTTACACAACATTCATATATATATCATACATCATCCAAATACGCACACTTTTCTTTTTTTTAAATATATATATATATAAAACTAACAGATTTTAAAACTAAACCTAAACTAAAATCTGTGTAAGAACTATTTAGTGCATCTATAATGTTTGCACTGGTAATTGCGTTTCTGTTGCTATTGTGGGAAGAGTGTTTTGAATAATGGAAGCTCTGCGAAACAAACCACCACAACAATCTACTTATACCCTGGACTTGGTTATTTTCAAGATTTATTTTATACCGGAGTTCAACTTATTGACATTTTCTATCTCCGAAATTGTATCGTTTGTAGCTTTGTAAATACGCCTATATCCTCTCATCACTTTTTTTTTTTTTAATTTCCACTAAGAGGAAGTGTTGTTGTTCATATCGAAGTTTTGAAAATGCAGAATCAGACATGAGAGTTTTGGAAAAAATTTCTCAACCGTTAATGTGAGTTTACAACGATTTTCTTTAAACTTTGTATACCATCTATACACATATAAATGCCTATCACTTTTATTTGTAACATTTTCTTGGGAAAATTGATTTTTTTGGGAGGCTTCTGGGAGGAACAGAGGGCGTTATGTTTTCATCTAATGAACTACTTCAAAATAATATATGGTTTTTAACCACCTACATAATATTAATACACATTAAAAATATTGATAGAATTCCAAATTTGATGAATATAGGTTTAGTGGAATTAGCGATTTTACAGAATAGGTTTTTGAGGTTTTTTTTTTTTTTTTTATACTTT